>LUCH01001254.1:78210-117224 GCA_013368495.1 Paragonimus heterotremus | reverse complement strand
GAATCTTCTGTCTGGCTTCTAACAACTCCAGAGATTTCTCTGAAATCCAATGTTTGTTTTGCACATGTACCCCTGTGTCGCATGCTATAGTACCTGCTTTCTGAATATCTTGTGAGATTTATGTCTAGCAGCTATTAGGATCTTCGGGGTGAGTACCAATAAGGCAGCTTTCTAAGCTGGTTTGGTACTTACGCCTTACCGATGGTAAAGCCAATTTCTCAACAGCCAGTCGTTGCTGTCGGTAGGGTCATTGACCAGCAAAAGTAAGAACAAGACGACAACGTACTAACGCATGATCTGAGTCCAAGTACGTGCTCCAATTAGAACGACATTCGGATGGAACCACGCCACATTGAACTAACAGCTATGCGGTCTATCTGAGACCAGGCCTGATTCGGAGCAGGCGGGCGCCAAGTATAGCAATGACGTGAACGATGTCTAGAACTAGTGCTGGCTAAAAATAGCTTATACTCAGCGCACAGCTGTGACAATTACCCACCATTATCTGACCGATGTGACGTTATCCCAAACTTGCCACTTAAACGAGATTCGGTTTCATCAAGGCAATCGACCTGAGCATTCATGTCTGCCGCCAGAACGACTATATCAGAGCCACGTGTCGACTGTAGGAGAGAAGCCAGATCCGAGTAAAATGCGTCCTTGACGCCGACCTAACAACCATCTATTTTTAATCGAAGTGTTTGTGGAGAATATTTCTCTGCAGCGCATAACTTTTTCCTACGTCCAACACGGTGCAGCGTTAAACGACAGCTTTTGCCAGGTCCCCACAGGTCTGAATTAAACAAGTTAGCCACGTTTGTTTATCAGTTATTCTCCCCCCAACTTCAATCTGAAATTTCTTTATAAATGGCCATTATGATTTTAGACCATCAAATCTGTACGTTTCTCCTTTAAGTAGATCAGAATGCTGTTACACAATACGGACCAATGCTTCCGCTTCAGAATTGTCCGCGAATGATGTCGGTTTAGTTTATTTAACATCGTTACGTATAATTTTCGTCCGCTCCATCTTTTCTGGTTCCATTTATTTATCGAGTTCTTGCGTTCGAACTTTCGTCGGTTTCAGTATCAGCTGCTTCCCTTAGGGTTTGTTTCTTGCCGGTTCCGTATTTCGAATGTTCTTATCGGTCGAAAGCACTGATGTTTGGTGCCTCGGAACTTTCCCTCCTGAGTAAGTCCTCAGAGACCGCCTGGTGTACCAACTAATACGACCTAAATCTATGAAAATTTATTCACCCGAGATTTATTGGAGTCAGAATGCAGTCACTGGCCAATTCGTAATGATCCTCCACTAAATAGTATCAATCAAGTACCATGATGAGTATATCTAGAGTAGTTAATCGAAGAAGTAAACTCCAAGGTCACATGGCGCTAGAATTATGACAGTCAAATTGGTTAACCAAGTATGCTACATTTGATAAAAAAACTTCTGTCAAAATAGAAGAAAAGAAACATTAGACACGTCAATGAAAGTTACTGCTAGCCCGTTTAGTGCAAGTTACTGCATGTAATTAACGATGGCCAAACTTAACAAGTCTGATAACATCCTCACTGAGTGTCCTTGAACAGTGGACTGTGTTCAGGTATTTCACCTCCTTCATTACTGTGACAGTCGGACCTCTTCATGATGCCACAGGCGTCAAAGTTTGGCATACTGAGTGTCCGTCTGCGCTATTCTCACTGATACGTAACCAGTATTGCATGTTGGTAGGTTAGTGCCACAGATAAGAGCAACGTTTCACGGTCCTGAACGAACCATTGGCAACGAAAGTGCAGGGCCGGAAACGGTTCAGTTTTATAGCCGTCTTTTTATTTCGCGAAGCGCATTCCATTCATCACTGAAAAACATCCTTTTTGTAGTGCCCAGTCGTGTATCGCATATCCTACTATATCGACTGACAGAAAATCCGATATCTGCCATGCCAGATTATCAACACCTTTACCAAAACATGAATTCTGCACTTGGTCTGCATGCGGAAACGGATATTTTGGTGCCGCAACCGTAGTCGATAGACTAATGTAAGCCACTTTGATGGGATATCGCGGGTTCCTGTTACGTTTGTGGTGGTGATGGCCGAATTGACGTCGGGGGATACCCGTGGTCAGCATTCTTACTTGTGTGTATCACATTTTTGGGTTATCACCTTACATAAATGCATGTATGCTTCTCAGTTCAGTCCTACAAATGAACGTTTTGACTCGAGTTACTGTTAATACTGACGGTGATCAATGAAAAAAATCAGTTTCCGAAAAGTAATTAGATTTATGAGCCCAATTGGGCCCATTCTGTTACTTTGGCTGGCCATGCTGACCAGGACTTCGGCCCCACTAGGTGCAACCACGTCAAACAGACCAGAGGTAGGCAGTCAGACGAAAATCAGTTACACTTATAAGGTTGTATATCGCACCACCGACTGTTTAAGCATGCTTAGGCAGTGAGGCACAATCCTAAGCGTATAAATCAGGACTAAAAAAATTGTTGCACTACTGTCTTCTGAACAAATGGAGTATTCAACTCGCCGGTCATTGCAAATTTGTCCATGTTTGGTCTCTCTCAAAGAGTCCGTGAAGGTGTTAGAGAGTGCATTCTTGATAGCATTTGGACGACCGTCTGTTTTATTATATAAAGACAATAAATACCCAGGGGTTTTCTGAGTTGTTCCAGCAGATTTTAACCGGCGTTCTAGGTCACAGTACACGAGCGGCCGCGTACTGGGATCCAGTCGAGCAATCGTTGATCCACTTTACAACTTTGTGATGTTCATTCGAGCTTGATCAACAGATTCAGCTTCGAAGTCACTAGGGATCCTGTGTAGCAGTCGTTGTATGACAGTTAAGCACAAACAAGACCTACTCGTTTATTACTGAGTTGAAAATTTGTGTCTTACAGCCTATGTATTTTACAGATAGCGTTTCAGCACTGTGACATGTGGAAATCGCCCTGTGCACCTCAGCCTTGGACACAGATCGGTCATGTGACAGTCAGTTACAGGTGGCACCATTTTAGTAAGGACCTCTTTAAAATTTGGGGCAACCGTGTGGATTTGAGTTATACTGTTGATGTTCACTTCACTCTCTAAGTCGATCAGAAGCCATCCAATCATAAGCCAAAAAATAGTTGCCTGATGTTTGAGCTAGGGGATTGTAGAGAGCGCTCGTTAGGAGGCACTGGTGTGTAAACTGCTGCAGCTGTGAAAGCTTGATGCGAGGGAAAGGCTGAAGAAGTCATACGGTTACAATAGAGTTGGATTTCCGTTACGTCGATGAGCCTTATGAACAGACTTCCCTCGGCTTCCTTGACTATGAATTAGACACCAACCGTCGAGACTCTTAACAAAAACTGACTAAAAACTTGCGCAAAAGATTGTGAGCATCACTTGGTCGAGCACTCAAAGTAGATAAGTCTTTTATCTGAGAATAGAAGAAAGCTATTTCCACGATTCGTGATCGTTTTAACTGTTTTTTTTTGTAAGTAAAGTATTTTGAAAGGATGTCCCGCCAATCCTCGGTCATTCACATCTGTCTTGATAGATGGGCGGATTATTTTGAAGAACATTCAAGCCAGCCTTAATTGACCCAACCGGGCCCAACTAATTGTCAGTCATTGCATCCCAGATGGCTCTCCGTCGGAAGTAGAAGTGGTGCCCGAGCTCAAGTTATTTGAAAGGTACCAAGGCCAGGTGTTCTCTTTCCTTCTCTTTTCAAAAATGTTGGAGGTAGGTTGATACAACAACGGGTAGAATTCTGTCAGACTAGAAATTAATGCGGCGCCTTGTGACTGGTGCTTATCAGCACTTATTCCTGTTTTCGAAATGGTGCTTGATATCTATACGGCAAGCACAGTGGCGTCGGTCTAGTATCCATTAGGTCCAAGTTACTCATTGACCATGCTTTGTATTAGCTCGCAAACGTCGAGGAAATTCATATGTGCGAACGAAGCAGGATTCATATCCGGTCGAAGATGCATTGATTAAAGTTTTGCCTTTCGACTGGCATTGGATCACTGACACTGTTATATGCAGGCAAGGATCGTGGTCTTCTTACACTTGAATGCTGCTTTCAATTCGGTCTCGTAGCGTTTGCGAAAGAATTTCAGAGGCGTGAATCTGAATATCATCATATGTTCACTCTAAGAGCAGAGTATGAGTTTGTGCACAACTGCTTCAAGGTATTCATCGCTCCCAATGTCATTCGCTGTGAATGTCTGATCTGTTTCTGATCGATCTCGTCATGAACGTAACTCTGGAAGGTGCGCTCGATGTTGAATCTTTTTCTGACATTAAGCTGACGGACATGGAGTATACGAATGACATTGTCTTGTTTAATCCCTTTGTCTGAGACATACAGACCATGCTTAACAAGATGAGTGACGGGACTGGTTTGTATGCAAAGTGTTGCTTCAAGACTGAAACATTCTCACTTCTGCGTTCTCTGTTGCAAACAATCCGCTTGAGGCTGTGGTCAGTTTCACACCCTTGGATGGCAACATCCTGTTTGTTTGTATGATTGTTGGTGGAATATCAGTGAGGACGGCGAAAGCAAGTGTTGACTTTGTTACTCTACATCATTTTTAGCTTTGGGAAAGAGTATGGTTGTCGGTGAAGGAAAGGAATATGGTGCATTTGCGCGATCTGTTTTGCCGTTTTGTTTGGAGCCACCTCCTGTTCGCGAATATGGTGTCAACAGGCTAGCTTTGCTTGACTATGTTTGTCTCTGTCATTTAGCCCACACCAGCTGGGTAATCGGTATCCGCGTTTACAACGTGCCGTGGTCAATGACCCGTCTACATCCATAACATCCCCAGTTCATCTGGTTAGCCTTGTCACTACCCACTTTCGTCTTTTGCCAAATTTGTTCTATATTGTTCTACCTCATTGTTGGGATTGGCAGCAGCTCGAACCACAACGCCATGTTGACCGTTATGACTGAATTATCTGTGGGCTCAAACGAGCCATTGACAGCAGCGTGTCTGAGAGTGCTTCTGACCAACTGCGAATTCATCCTTGACTTTACTGTGGTAGGCGGAGCATTCTTAGCCTTACTCCACGGATCAATCTTTACTGTCCTAACGGACGATTACGTCTTCCAGTCCATAGCAGCTGTCGAAGCAAATAGGGTACATTGTGGTATACGCTTCGCTGATACGATGCACACGTGTTATGGATGATACATTCATAACCCCGATTGCTGACTCTAAAGTCGGAGTTTTCCTCAGTTTACTGTGATGAACTGTTGTGTTACTCTGATGATCAGCGTACTTGACAAAGACTAGCCGTTGCGGATGTCGTTAGAAATAATGCGATCTCGTAGTCCGCGTCTTCCATGTTGACCACTTTACTATCTGACGGGGTTTGCACCCTGGGATTGTGAAACTTTTGAAGATCTCAGAATCATCGCTTGTGAACTGATTTAATAGAGTTTAAAATTTCGAATACTCCAGGTGGACACCACTCGAGATGGGGATAACGTTAAGACTGGCTACCTATAGATGCTTTCTATCATGTGTTCGTGCATGTCAATATTTTAACAAATGCATACAATTCGTAGACACTGTTTTACAAGGGGAGTAGCTCCAAGAACATAGCGGGAGGCCCAACCAAAGCAGTTTTATAGGACAGTTTGTTAGGTACTAGGATGTATCCGCCACAAGGTCACAGTTTGATCAGTGCACGCGCAATCCAATCAGCCATTCGTTTTTTCCCGTCAAACCTGGTTAATTCCTGCTTAAGAAGTGACCACACATTGACATTTAGGTGTTTGCTCACCGATGTAATCCGTCGTAGTACATAACGATTTGTTGTCACATGCACAGTTTCTGTCTTAGATTTTGGCTTAGATTTTTGTTTAAGCTCTGGTGTAGAAAGTCTCACATCTCGTAGATTTTAGTTGTTTGTTCAAGACAGCTTGGCGATGGGGCTCAGTTCGTGACTATCTGTTATGACCCTGTCTAGATTTATACATTTTTGCAGCGTTCAATCCACGTACACTGTCAGGTTATCTGGTATCAAGCGCTGTATAGCGTAGAAACCCTTTAGATGCGTCTCCCAAAATCAACTTATCTCCTGCGCGTTGCATGTATAACCATTCTTGTACAGTGAATTACGTTTTGCTTCATAAATTGGTTTTGTGCAACTATTATGAAGGCGAAGATCGTAACTATAAGGCAGATGACACCTTCCTTTAGTCCATATCATTTCTTATAGCAGCTTCAATCAAACCTCTTTCTGGCCTCTGCTTGTAATATGAGAACGTTATACTTCTGCGTTTTTCCCTCTAAAGCCCATTTCATGCATTAATGCAGGACTTTGATCCAGATCTCCCAAAAATGATCGATGGGCTAGCGAAACATGAAAATCAGCCAGATGTGTTTTTTTCAAGATTGCTAATTCCGTTGTTTCTTAGGTACCATTCTTGTACGACTTTACTGGCGGCCTTACAGCTAATTCGCTACTGTGTTTAAATACATAATGACACTTTGAACTGGATCACCATTGTATAGCTTGTGGGCAGTTATCAAGATGAATGTACACAATCACCAGTTCTCTTCCTTTTTGCTTACTAACAGTTTGCTAGATCTCCTTCTTTCATTACATTGTCTTTTTTAAATTTTATTTGAACAGCTTTTTGCCCTATCCCAACGCGATCAAATCCTCGTTCATCCTCGAATTTATTCCTCATCTATCACTTCCTTGTTTTTTTTGTCTATTTTTAAACTGAACTTTGGTTGCTTTCTTCCAACAGTTGAAATTCACTGGGAAATCCGATGATGCGTCTGCAGTTTCTAAGGCTGAACAGAAGCTCACCACTGCTGATGCCTCAGCATCTCGAACGCCAGCCGCCGTTGCTTCGACAGACGCCATTGCAGCTTCTCAGACCCAGAATCTGGCTGTTCACATGAAAGCTGAGCCAGTGAGTGCTTCTCACAAGTTTTGCGTTTGACATTTGTCATCTTTGTAATTTTATATATGTGTATAAATGTGCGTGTTAATTCAGAGATTGATTAAGAATTTCTTTTAGTTACCGATAGTTCACCGTCAATCTGGAGACTTAACTGACATTGCGGTCTTCTGCTAAAACTTTCTGTTTAATATATTTCTCAGATTGCTGCTACACCCGTCGTGGCTCGGCATCAGCTGCAACAACAACAGCAACCCACATATATTCTGTTACCAGCAGGACAGATATCGAGCACTTCTGAGGGACAGTTGTACGCAGGATCCAATCATATTCGCACTGTGTCAACTGGTATGTTTCAGTTATGAAGGTATATATTTTTTTCCTACCTCTGATGCAACATAGGCTAGTGTAACAAGGTATATCAATTGTACGGAAACCTGTTATCAACTTCGAGGGTTTTCATTTCCTATCATAGCTTACCAATCCGAACTAACCTGCAATTTGTTTAGTAGAACTGAAGGTAATTCAACGATTGCTTAACTTGTTAGTTTGTGATTTGTCGCGGTAACCTCTGCCAACTGTTCTTGCCCATTACTTACTATGTGTACACGTTGGTAGTACTCATCTTTGTTCCGACCGGGGGTTGAACTTCGATTCGTGTACTTCTGAGGCCAATGAGTTGACCAGTGTTATAGATTCTACGTTGAGCGCAATTGAATTGCTACATCTGAACGTTCAGTCACGGTAACTTATCTCGAGAGGAGTTTCATTAACTGAACTATCATTCAACGGACAACTGTGCAACGTGGAATTCACAGTTTTGATGAATTCGCAGATTTTATGTAGTTTGTCGGACTATATTTTAGATTGTTGTTGAGTAATGCAAAGGTTTGGTTATAATCTGGACAGTTTTCATATTTGACTTCAACTTCCACATTTAGATAGACCTCTCAGTTAGCTCCTGCTGGAAACTGTTCACATGTGACCTTTGCTCAAGTTGTGTCGAACTATAATTTAATGCTTGTTTTCTAAAATTCTGGCGATATCATTTTTAGGTCAGTCAACACAACAATTTCATTAGGATCTGCTGAGCAGTGATTAATTCAGAGGACATCTTTTGCTCCACAATCTATCCAACCGAATATGTATCGGTGGTCTTCATGCTATCTTAATTGAAAGAATTGGTTTCTGTCCACAGATAGCAGCGTACGTATTACTTGTGAATCTCTGTCCGAATATAGCCTTATTTCTGACCAACGAAGCGTTTGCCGTACCTCGCATTGTTCACAGTGTGGCTGCTGATGGTTGAGAGGGTCGGCAAGGCGGCCAGGCGATGATGTGCTTATAAACTAAAGAAGCATTATTGCCCCGCTCAGTAAGATTGGTACGTATCGTCTATTTGGTTGGGGGATTCACGACTATCCACACTGCTGATTGGAAATACTTTCTGGCATGGCATTTATATCGCGGCCAGTGGTGAGCTCGTATTTACAATCTTGTCGACCCTTCTGATTCGTGGATCTCAATTACTTTTATCTGTATATTTCCTTTTCTCCCTTTTTCTTCCCTATACGGTCGTACTTATGTATTACTGTTCAACTCCATGGGCCATTGCCAGGATCAACGACAACCCAAACCATTGTACTTTTCGAGTACTGCTCAAAAACGAAATAATGATGTTAAAGCGAGTTTCCTACGTTCAGTTTCCGCTTCCTGCCATGTCATCAATCACAGAAGTGCTTCAGTTGTTGACACTGATAAGTATTTGCAATACAATCATGAGTGGAAAAACAGGTCCCAGTTTAAAGACGGAGGCAACACACAAGACCATATGTCCAAGTTCGAACGTTGAAAGCATACCTCTCAAACAAGAGAACAGCCAATTTTCATTTGCGTGACAATCTACGTCCTTCACTGTCCCACTTCGTTGGTTGACTGTACTTTGTAGACAACTCAATTAAACAACTGTAACAGTCGTACCACTGTACTCGACTAACAAGCCCTCAACCCAGCGTCCTCAATCATCTACCCTATGAATCACGTGGGCCTCAGTCCTTGTGGCCAATCCGACATACAGCGGTTTACGTCGTAAAATAGTGCGCTTTGCTACATTTGATATGACCACTATCGGGTGGTCAAATCCTACATACCAGTTGTCTTCAAAATCGTGTGCATTCAAACCCCTGTTCAATTCGAAGTCATTATGGACAAAAATCGGTTGTTCAGCTGATGAGAAGCATGGATTCATTACAGCGTTTTCTAACAATCTGAAGCTTCAATCAAAATTTCGGAATTATAGGGATTTGTGTCACTTGGCGTATGCTGCCTTTCCTTGCTGCTGGCAGCTTTCTGATCTTCCACTGTCATGATCATCCAAAAATGAAATCTTTTATAAATCAGCGGAACGAAATCAACTGGTGTAGTGAACGACGTAAAAGTGATGTATCCACTATTACGGCTGCTACCGACCATTTGACCTCCCAGTTTAATTGATCCATTCGTAGTGTTCCGATGTTATTACCAATTCGCTTCAGCGTATTGCCACGGATAAATTTTGTTGTGACTAAAAAAGCAAGAAAAATGAATGGAAAGATTACATATTAAAAGTATCTAAAATTCAACTGACTATTTGTTGATGAAGCAGCACATCTTCAAGAAAGTAAAATAGTGTGATTGGTAACAGTTCAACCGTTACAAAGGCCTTTTTTCCGAACAGTTGTGCACACAGTTAAACGGCACTAGATTTAACACAATTGCATATGCACAATAAACTTTGAGTGGATTTCATTCGAGATAATCGGATAGTTTTAGTCGTTCTATTGACTCGTTCTCTTTGTTATCCATTACCTTTAGGTGGAACGGTGTTGCGCACGCTTGGCGGCACTGCGGTAGCGTCAGGAAGTGGCGTCGGTTTTGGCTCCCAGGATCGTAGCATTATTGTCCTTCAACAACCACTCGCGGGTTCTGGTGCATCGTCTGGTGGGACCAGTTCGCTGGTAGTTAGTAACAGTGGTCCGACAACTCTAGTGCCGTTGCGTCAGCTTACCGGTGTCGGTGGTGCCGGTCTTGGCGCCAGTGGGACCATTGGACGCGTCGCAAGCAATACCACCTGGGTTGCTGCCGGTCCAAATCGTTTCATCACTTCTGGTGGAGCAACCGAGTTGTATGTCAACAGTTCGGGCACCATGAATGTGGGACAAAGAGCCAGCCAAAACAATTATATTACCATATCGTCTGGTTCTGCATCTGGCAGTAACGCCTCTGTAAGTGGTGTGTTCTGTTTTGGGTACAGTTTATATTTTATTGTTTTCCATGATGCCTAGATTTTGCTCGAGTTAAAAGGGCTCCCGCATCGTTTTGTATTTGGCCTACCTGTGGTTTGGAGGGCGTGCTTGGAGAGTCCTGTGAGCTTGCTGTTGACTTTTCCTGACACTAAGCTGGTGAACATGGAGTGTACGAATGACAGTGTCTTGATTCCAGGATATGGTTGTCTGTCATTTAGTCCACATCAACGAGATAAGCGTTCAGTCAGTGCGAGAGCTGCCTATCGCTTGCCTTGCGTCTTGTTTAATACTACTACACAGTTTCCGATGGTTACTTCGCATACTGCGCCCGCTAATTGAACTTTCTTCATACAGTGCATTGTTTACTAAAAGGCCTAATAGGTGAGTAAGACCGCGGGGCGCTCAGGCAACTACGTGTCCTCAAGGTATGAAGACGCTGACTGTTTCGTTGGACATAGTGGCTGTGTGTCGACTGCTTGGTTGTCGACCACGGTGTCGTTTACATCGCCTGTTAGAAATTATCTGAGAGAACAGTATGCTCCCGTCAGTAGAGAGTGCGTCAGAAACGCTTCTAACTATGTTTAACCTTATTCTATCCAATTTCCTTTCCTTTTAAGACGTTTCTCATTTCATCTCGCTTCTGTGATGGACGGCGACCCAAGCCACAATACTATCTGGTTGGGTTCGTCATGGTTTTTAATAAACGAAAATAGCTGCTTATATTACGGTTATTAACTGATTCATAGGTGCATTTCCGTCGAAACGGCAGACGTTAGTCCACCTGATGAAGGATAAATTCTCGCCTCACATGCACGAGATGAATCATCTATTGGAGTTGTTAGTCATATATTTACACTCCAAATGTTTTTGCTCATGTATCTTTCGTTTCATTTTTACCTTATCTTATTGGTCTTCGGGGTTATGCTGTGTTGAGTATTGTATTTCCATGACTATGTACTGATGTCTGGTTTGTGGTTAAATTTTCGTAATTTCATTCCACTCCCTAGCGCGAGTCCACATGGCAGCAGTATGTCAAACAATTCACGAAACTTGGTCCGTGTCCAATTTGTGGTGACAAAATTTCCGGTTATCATTACGGAATTTTCTGTTGCGAGTCTTGCAAAGGATTCTTCAAGCGAACCGTTCAAAATGCCAAACGCTACGCCTGTCATCACCCTAGTGCCAATTCCGTTTGTGATATCAACGTGTCCTCACGCAAGAAATGTCCTGCATGCCGTTTCGTTAAGTGCGTGGACAAGGGCATGCGTATTGAAGGTATGTACCATGCTAAGTGCGTGCACCATGCTACTGACTGCTCGACTTCACATATGGGATTTCAATAAATAAATCCCCTACTTTTCCTTGGCTTTTTACCTACGGCTTATTCTTAGCATGTTTGAATACCAGTAAGGTAGAAGTGTCATGCACAGGTGTACTGCTTATTTTGATGCTGTACTGTGGCTTGACTGCCACGTTGGTTTGTTACGAACTGTTTGATCCACCACGGGATTTTATTTTTCTCACTGAATGTGACACAATTAAAATCTCGATTACACTCTCTCTGGTTGAGCTTGGTTTTCCCGCCGACCACGTTTTGCGGCAAATGTTTGATCAGACTTTAGTGTTTATGTATGGTTGTCGTTTGAAAGGTCAGACCTGTTGTTTGTTTGTTTTTATATAATTACGGCCTCGTGTATCCTAATGATATTGTTGTGAAACTGTTTATTCCATTTCGGTAAGTCGTACCTAATGTGAACGAGAGAGCTCAGTGGTAATGGCGGTTGCCGGCTCAAATTTCTCTTGTCACAAATGCTGTCGGTTAGGTTTTGGGTGTCCGTCATTGCCCATGTACGTGTGATATATCTCATGGCAACGATTTTCTGGTTGGGTAGTAACCTGGAAAACCTAATTTTACTTTCGCCCTACTGTTCTACAGCCATTCGCTCAGATCGCACTCGTGGCGGTCGCAGTATGTACCCGGGCTCTCGCTATCTCCGGCAAATCGCCGCACGAGTCGGCAGCGGTCGTTCGAGTAGTGGCACGGATCCAGCCTCGACGGACCCCAACAATGTAAACATTATGCTTGGTGGTCGGGGTGGTACTGATGATTCCGAACACCTGGCAATCGTGGGCCTTTCCGGCATGCACCACACCTTGGGTCCAGATGGCTTGCCTTCCTCGATGGACGCTGGTGGTGGCGTCTATTTGGACCCGGCAGTGTTGGGTACACATGCGGACGATGATGACGATGATGATGAAGATGCAGAACATGGCACGATGCAAGTGGATCAATCGCTACTTGACTATCCGGGGTCGTTGAATCTGAATGTTTCCTCGTGCAGCACCCCCTATGTCGGGCGGCAAGTTATTGTTACCGGCGGCGCCGAAAATGTGAACAGGACTAGGATTGAGCTACCTAAGGTGGGTGAACCACATTTATCTACTCATTAGTTCGGTACATTTTGTGTTATAAATATTTCGTTATATTGTTGCTTATCCATAAAACACTTGTTATCGAGTCCGACTGAGTCAACGATGAAGGCGCATCACGTTCAGTTTGAAATTTTCAGTATAGATTGCACATGGGATCCAGAAATCGCCCCGTCGAATTCACACACTAACTGGAAAACACGAATAAAGAATGTCAGTGTTCGGTCGCATAGGTTGCTTCCGACATTCGTTCAGATCGACACCGCTAGCCTATCACGTGCGTATAAAATGACCCAGTTCACTCGTAGTCTTATTCTACGACACATACACAATTCATGTCCAGCAGAGTCACAACGTCTGGGTTTCGTAATAATTTCATCAATATCTAGTGGCGATGATGGGCAAATGTAATCAATATTGAAAATTCGTTGCCATATTGTATACAAGAAACAGTAAGTTAAGTAAACGGTGAGTGAACATTTTACGAGCAAACTGTATATTCGTGGATAGCGAGTTTTAGAAGGCACGGCAATTACAAACGTTGGGAGGAATTTGCGCACGACGCGACCGAATCGAATCCCAACACTAATACAGTGGCGTAACGTTGTGCATAAGGATGGCAAAAAGTTACTATGTTCAACCAGAGCATGATCGGAAGCGGGAAAGTTCAACGTTACTTTAGTCGAAACCCACCTGTCTTATTTTGTGTGCGGTTGGCTTTTGTGCTTCCTCTCCATAGTGGCGTTTGAAACTGTTGCACCTCTTGAACTGTGATGTTCACAAGTGTGCAATATTTTCTATTCAGCTTTCACCATATGCTTTGTCCAATCTGTCATTTACTACACACCACAAGCCATAGGTTTGTGGAACTTGATTGCATCCGATCAACATCGCCACAGGACATGGCAAAAAGTGCACGGAAGCACAGACATACTGACCTCACTGAGTCTAGATTACATGGATTGCGTGTCCGCGTGTGAGGTGAGTCGTTCTACGCATGCACGTTGGACTGACCTTGCCAATTCGACTGAACGCTAAGGGCGATCTCGGCGACCAGTCATTTACATTCTTTATCCGTGTGTACATACTCACACAGTGATCAATTCCAATTCGTGGTCCCAATACTCAAATAATCTTGGTTTGCGCTTATTTTCAAATAAATACACTTACTGGTGCTAGAGGATTAAAGTAAAATATCACTGTGCCATTTGCTTGTTTGCTTACATAACTGTATGAGCTTGACCTGATAGTGCCATGGTTTGAGTCACCCTTTCATTGCGACAATGATGAAGGATACGCTGGAAGACAAATGTACAGAGAGAAGTTAGAAACAAACTGGAGTATTTTTTGTCTGAATAATCAGGTTGATATCCATCCACGATTTCAAGCTTTTCATATATACAGAATGTCTTTACATTTGTCGTCATTGGTTGATCGATTTTGTGACTTGCTTGTCTTATAGACTTGTGTACATCTCTTACATAGTTCTACTGAGACCTCGTTAAGGTCAGTTCAGCAACCGTAGGGCTAGTTAGCCACGCCAGCCTGCTGTCACAGATTTGGGCCCGGACAATCCTCTCGAAATGGTTGTCTGTAATCTTGAGTGCTCTTTCTGTGTACTTTTTGATCACAAGTTAGGCTGACTGGTTTTTCGTCACCTGTAGCCTTGTTATAATTCATCAAATCACCATTGTTCGGCTTCTGCAATAGATTTTATATCCAGAATGTCTGTCCACTCATGTTTTTTCATCCCATTGTCACTAGTGGGCAAGTCTGACATACTTGATACTGTTGGTATCATTAGAAACAATTTTTTAAAATGTGAAATATCTTGTTTTCTGCAGATTATAAGTGACATACTCGCTGTCGAAGAGTCTATGGAGTCGGAAACGGAGGATACTTTGGAAATCGACCCTGGTAACACGCCTCCTGGTGCCAGCATTCCTGAGGGCGTTTCCGAGGATGAGGCGGCTGTCTACCGCGCCCTGTTAAATTTGGCGGACCAGCGGCTCTATCGTACTGTTCGGTGGTCACGTGCGTTACCCGACTTTGCGCAGCTGGATACGGATGATCAGATTTTGCTATTGCAGAACTGTTGGGCCGATTTACTCTGTTTGGATTGTTGCTGGCGTTCTTTGCCCACACCAACGGTAAGCTGATTGCCTTTCTGTTGTAACTGACTGTATGTCTTTCTTTAGTCCGAGTTCCAACAGTAACCCAACAACGTCATCTTCTGAATGCCTCTACTACGGTCTGTTATTAGCTTATTGATGATTTTCCACCTCGCATCTTTCAATCTAAAAACAGCAATGGGATGACACTGTATGGTTGATACCCTGCAAACATCCTAGTCTGCATGGTCGTTGTAAGGCGATGGATTGTCGTTGTTTATGACGATGATGACGTGGCTGAGAAACCTGGTCTGCTTAACTGGAGAATAACTGCCGATGGTCTGTCTTTGAGAGTTGTTGGTTACTCAGGATTATTTGCGCTTGATGGGATCACCATCTGGGCAATCACACCGTTTAGCGACTGATCTAGAGGAATTACACTTCGAGCATCTTTGCAATTAGCGTTACCTGCCGTCATATCTGTTAGTTCGGACGTGTACTTCGTATGTCACTCTACTGCCTTACTCTTCGAGCTCTGTTTACGGTATGTTAAAGACGCAGCCTGGTGGTTGCACAATGGCTTCTCGCCAAAACAGTCAAAAGTTGAGAACACAGAGCATGACAAGTATACTGCTGTCGGTAATCCATCATTTAATTAACAAAATATATCGCAAAAGTATCTGAGGTGTTTAACTGCTCATCAGTATACACAAAAATGTGATCACTCACTGTTCTTGACAGGTTTAAGTCCCTTGACCGAGGACAGTTGTCTGTGTATACGTAGGTGAGTGACGAGTAGGAACTGCTCGAGGCCAGGGGAGTTGCAAGGTCTGAACTAATTGCTTTTGTGAATAAAGCACTGATTTACGTAACCGAGTTGCGATCTGTTCGGCTGTTACCAAAATCCGCTATCTGATCATCATGGGTTGATTGATTAGTTCCTTGTATACGGTCCGAAATAATTGGTGGGTGCTCACGACCGCACCAGTGATTGATTTTGTCACTCCCGTTCTGATGCAGGGTGAGTGATACTGTTTAATCTGTCTTGATAGGCGTCTAGTCGTTCGACCGATGTACTGCACTGTACAACAGTAGCAAGTGTAAGTATTGACAGGTCGTGGACAAGTAGCCTGCCTTTCGGACTAATTCGGAACATAGGTCTAGAATCAAGCCAACTCTATAATGCGGCAGCGAGACAAGTTTGCCTTAGTGGCTGCTGTAAACGTCGGTTCACCCGTTCAGTTACTTTTTCCTCTGTACGAGAGCGAGATAGACAAACTTAATCGTGACGGTAATAATACTAACAATAATTGATGTGGCGATCATGTTTCATGCAGTGAATCTGTCTCGATAGTCTTCTTTCCGTAGCGTGTTATTGGGAAAACGCAGTTCGACATCCAGCGTGCCGTTCAGACAGATTTTTCCGACACATGACGTTAGAGAGCGGACCAGGTTTCGTTTTTGTCTGAGGGGAACAAAACTGTGGAAGTTAATGTATTGAGTCGTTTCTTCAGGAAATATACCCCATCTAATGAACCCATCAGGACATCATTACATGTTTACATCAAGGAAGTGAAATGCTTCCTTCGTCTCCAGTTCAACGGTAAACCGAGTGAAATGGTGTGCCTAGTTGAGCACATCGCGGACACGTTTTGGATTCATAGTGATTGCGTAAATAACAAAAATATCGTCGGTAGAGACGGACTGTTTGAATGCTGGCGCATAACTGCTAACTCTTCAACTTTCCCATGAAAATGTCAATCAGAATCCGAACCAAGGACGAGTCCATTTCTATGCCATCAATTTGTCGATAAAATTCCTTATTGGATTTGGACCGTACCCTGAACGTGCAACAAAAGAAGGTTTTTTTGTGGACTTCCGTTGGAGGTTTCATCTCTGTATCCGATTGACCAATGTTTTCACAAATAAAATCTATCGTTTCTTGTAGTGGCACATACATAAATAGGAAAGAAGCATCAAATCAGCACATATGATGGTTTGTCACCTCGACGTTGGCTAAACACTGTGTGGTAGTTGGAACTCATGAACCTTTGAAAGACCATACAGACGAGGGACGCTAGGGCCGGCTAGTTTTGATGCAAACCTGGTGCTGAAACTCAAACAACGGTTTAGCTCCTTTACCACTAATCAATTCTTGGATTCATATAATAACATGAAAACTCCCACTTCATTTAAGAATACAAATTGGGACTCGTTCTCGTCAACTCGGCGTGTATTCCAGGTTAAGGACCGAAAGGTCAGCAATACACGTGATTAGAAACGTTGTTGCATATGGTTCACAATTGTAATCAATGCTACCTATGCAGGAACTTTTCTATAATCTTAGCTTACTCTGGTTATTCATATGCGTTTCTACGTTCGTTCCATGTGCTTCACCTTGCTCATACCTGCGATCGATAGCGTATGCTTGTTCATGATGTACACTGTAACCCAGAAGTTATTATATGAGGTGACTAGTCCTATTCGGACGATAAAACAGTCACAGAAGTTGACCATTACTTTAATTTGTTAGCTCTCTGATTGCGTCAGATTGAGGGAGAGAGACGTGGTGAGTTGCCCGATGTGAGTTTCGTTTGTCAATACATAGCCGTAACTTCAAGGTCAACGGACCAGCGTTACGGATAACCGTTCTGAGCTCGCGAAAAAGCTTTCACACGGGTATGCATGTGTATAGAATGGTGGTGTCATCTTGACGGTCTGACGATATGACGCAGCAAACCAGCGCACGCACAATAACATCAGAAGCGTTGGGCTTGCCCTGTTTACCGCAGCCAGCGAGTGAGCAAACAAAAGTTGCGATTAATTGCCGTAAATGTGCCTTACCGACTCAAAGTAACAAACCGTCTAGCAACGCTCAACATTTTAGCACGTTCTGACGAGTCAGTTCTCCTCATATGGGAATTCCAAGGTTACAGTGTTTGGTGTATATCCGTGTTTATACCTATGTGTATGCATCTAGTTTTCATTTTCACAATTTTAACGGCCTTTTGTTTAAGCATTGTCGGGCTCGTCGTTGGTCTTTTGTGACTAATCATGCTCAGTTCGAGTCAGTTAGTGAGTTTCAGTTGACTCACTGCTATTCCCACTTGACAGATGACAACAAGAAGAATGAAACTCAACGTCATTTCCTCGCATAGTGTATTCTGCCTCCAAGATCAGTCTGTACATAAAGCAGCCTGCTCGCTATTCATTCACTTTTTCCTTGAGTCGCTCTACCAGAAAATTTATGTCTGATTTGCAATTGTCTCATGTTTTCCATCACAGGAAATTCGCCTAACTTCCAGCAAGTGCATCAATTTAGAAGCTGCTCGTGAATTAGGGGCAGAGGACATTGTCGAACGGATGCTCCAGTTGACGCAATACCTGACTGAACTACAATTGGACCTGGTTGAATATGCATGTCTGAAAGTTATTGTTCTCATGCGACCCGGTAAGCGTTCAACCTTTATGTAGTTCAATTGACTGACTCTTGTAGTGTAGTAGCCCCCACTTTCGTGCACCCCAGAGAAGATGAGACAATCTCCAACAACGGATACATGCAATCAGTTGAACGGTTCATGCCTTATCGTACTGTATTTGAAAACTAAAAATCACATTTCAGCGCTGCCTGTATGTGTGGAGAGATGGTTGTTTTACACGACAGCCCTGGGAAAATGTTTGTTTTGGATGTATTTTTCCGTTCCTACTGTACCGGATGAGTGCGGCTTCTTAATGTGCCCTACTGATCTACCACAGGCGCTAGAATTATCCGCGCTGTTTTAAGGTTTTGTATGCCCGAAACGATGGATTGACAGCAATCGAGCGTGCCTGAATTGAAGCTTACAAGTTTTGCCGTGGCTCGAGAACCATCTGAATAACCGGAGCGAGGCTGCAATACATGGACGCATGAGGTGCTCAAGACTTTTTGTCCTAGTGCACAACTGAACAGCGATTTGCGACACACATTCGTGTACTACCTGGAGTTTGACCGCATTCTTGAAAGTTACTGTGTGTACGCGCCGACTAAATCAGGTCTGCCCTATTTTGGAGACTCATTTTCGGTTGATGTCCTGGTTTAGCTTTTTGCTCAATAGTTGTAGGTTATCGCAGCCCGCAACAGCAGCGAGCTGGCACGACCTACGTTTAGAAGAATGAGAATAAGCTAACATTAAATGTTAATTGTAGCAAGGTATGAAACACTCCGAGAATCACAATGGAAACAGATTCAGCACTAGTAGTAAGGAAGTGGCCGAGCGACGACGTTGACATTATAGTATAAATGGATGCGTGTGTCTAGTTTTAGCGGATCAGTTCAGAACACTTTCCTTAAATTGTTTTCAGTTTTGTTAAAGTTTCAAACTTTTCAGTCACATTAACTAAAAGAGAACGCTGCACATACAGCAGTGATCCAATAAGTTTGATTAAACTCATGGCCCTGTTGTGCTGGATACCAAGCCGCGACGGAATGGACAACCTTTCATAAGAGCTACATCACGTACAACGACAACTTGGTACGGCTCCAATGGTTATCAATTGTTGAGAGGGGACTTTTGTGAATTGTAAAATAAGTGTCGTTGCACCCCAGTCCAACCAATCTTATGAAGTAGAGTTTCTTAAAATGTACTCGATTTTACTGTTCTCATATCAATGCATATTTTCTCTACGTCTTTAACTGATAGCTCTGACATCTTGAAAAATGTCAGCCTCACTGTTTACGTCCTCCTATATTTTTGTACGCATATGACTGTCCAATGCCATATTTGTTTTGCGGCTGAGGTGTGGGTTTGGCTCTGTCACAGCATTGGTTAGCCAGCCGAAGTTGTGGACATTGACCCGTTGGTTGCTTTCTTTGCCGTGGTCGACTATACGACACTAGGATTTACCCCATGTTGATGGGAATGAATGCAGCCCTACTGCAGACCAGTCGAAGTTGGGCACAGGCTGTAGGTTTGGATTGACACATTTAGTGTCATTAGTGACGTATGTAAGCTCATTGGCGCATCACTTTGCAGAGCGGTGAGCAACTTTTAAAGAACTGGTCAGTCATGTGCCATTCAATTCTCACTACTCAACTCCCTATTGCGGAAAACGATACAGCGTGCTACGTAGCGCGGGGGTGTTCTCATAGAACTCCAAAATATGAATGCCACTTGAAAATAGGGCAAAACTCGATGGGAGCATGGAAGTCGTATTCCCATTGTCTGCGATAATGTTCGAGCTACGCGATAAAGTACCTGCTGTCAAGGCATTTTCTATATGTTTTCGCTGCTCGCGAGCCCGACGTGGATTGAATCTATTAGTGAGTATATTAGGATCTCACGGACGCGACCCACCTCCTGACTGGTTGTGGTGACCGGAATTTGAACTTAAAACTTGGACATTGTTTCAAATATCGATCCCCATTGTAGTACAATTTGAGGTCTTTCCGTCAAACGGACCGTTCAGTAGTTGCTCCCATTTCTTAGTCTTCCCGGTCACGGGCATTGTTCTTAAAGCCTGTGGTTGAGTCAGCAGGATCTTTAGGTCTCATCATCGCGATTGCTGCTTCAAATGTCTTTTCAATTAACGTAACCAGAACAGGACGGATGACAGTTGTTTGGTTCGTTAATGTCATACACTATGCCACTAGACTACCCGTTTTCGGTTTGTATATCAACTTGGTGTCTACATTTGTGTGACTCGTGGCCATATTTCAACAAATTAGATAACAGTAGATTGAAACATGTAGGTAGCGTCATATCATCTGGACCTCTAAGTAACATTGTTGATAACGAACGAGGCTGAAATTTCTGTTGAAAGGACAACTAATCTGTCATCGTGCCATAACTAATGACTCATTTTGTCCCCGCATGTTTACTGACCACCCGTATCATAGTTGGGTCAACTTTTCCTTTGTGCATGTGGCTTGCTGGCTTTTCGCCGAATGTGGTGCATCTAGTCGCATACCCGATTGAAACCAACTTGATGATGTCCAATTCTCCAGCGACTGTTTACTTTCGTTCTCTCAATTCGGTGGGAGCCATTTGTGTATCTCCGTCTTACAGATGGATGTCGGAAACTTCACTATAACAAGTAATCAAATTTCGATCATTTCAGGTCTGGTGCACTTAAAAGGTTGCGGAAACTAAAGATGGTGGGTTGGAGTATGTTGTTAGTGTTGCTAGATAAACAGTGCATATCCTCATCTAGGTAGGAATTTGCACTCCGACCTTCGTGTTTGTAAGGCCAGCGTGTTAACCACAGCGTCAGTAGCTTCATAATAAGCATGACTTTGTGTTCATAACCAGACGCTCAACCACAACCTTGTGTGACAATGAACAAACACGCTTGAGCGTTTTCTGAAGCACTTAAATTACACTGTAGGAAATCATCGGCGTGTTCAGAAATAAATGATTATGAGTCTGTCGCTACCTTGGTAATATGTTACATAGATTAAGTGTTCTTTCTACTCCTATTTTTTATTCTTTATTTCTCTCACACACATCTTATCGTTTTTCTTCCACAATTTGCATCCCTATCTACTGTCAGTATTCGATCACGTGACTTAATAATTGATGATCACTTCGAAAATTTTCTCCGTAGGCTTCTCTACCCCCAATTGTTTATACTTCGTTTCACGTATGTAGTTGAAAAGAGCGAACGAAATGATGCTTAAGCATACATCTTACATGATGATTTTTGCGTTCTTCAAATTTATCCGGAGACAACATTGTCTCAGTTTAGTTTCACTTCTGTTGTTTGTGCCTATCTTCTCTTCATTATCACTACGAATAGGAACTCGGTACTTTCGAGAAGATGTTGTTTTCATCGTTGAAATATTTGTCACAGAATCATGATCTGTGCCTGTTAGCACAGTTTTTATTTAACGCGTGTCTTTTTACTAGACCAACTACGCAACTGGCTGCAGTACTTAGGAAATGAAGATAGAGGAACCACAACGACTTCACGAGTGTCGGATGATCGAATGGTTTTCCTGATCCAGCAACTCTTAATGCAGGTCACATGAACAGTTCAGTGCGATTTTGAAAACATCATAAACGAACATTCAGTTAACGACCTCTTCGTTCGGTTGAGTGTAGGCTATCGTTTTGTCCTGGTTGAAACCGCGATGTGCAAAATACTTGAGTATCTTTTGTCTCTTGATTCTTATGATCAACAGTTAGTCACTTCTGTCCGTTCTCCTTTACAGTTAACAATCAGTAAGTTATTTGCCTAAGAGGTGAATGCCTTCTACTTTCTTGAGCGCGAAGTTTGAAAGTCGAATGAGTTATTCGGACTGTCATTGACGTGTGCATTTGATTTTTCTGACCATCCTACATTTCCCTGCACTACCCTAGATTTGAAAAACCTCAAAGCTGCTGCTCATGTTCGAGAATATCAGGAGTCAGTACGCCAACTGTTAATGGACTATGTGGCCAAGTCATCACCAACCAAACGAGACAAGTATTCCAGACTGATGTCCCGCATTCCGGAGCTGCAAATCACTAGCCAAACCGCTCGCTTAATGCTGATTGACTTGGATCTGAGTGCTTATTTATCGAGCAATTCGCTGCTCATGGAACTGTTGCGCAGTGACATTCAGCGTTACGCCCCTACTGGCGAAGCATCCACAAACGCGGACGAGGGTAACACAAGGGTTGATGGTATAACCAATTCAGCCCCCAAATGTACTTCTCCTGAACAGGGTGGAACTACAGATAACGGCGGTAAAACAATGGTCCCCGTGGGCAACACAGAAATGGACACCTTCGAGTCACAAGAAGTGGGTGCTGTGCAGGGCTCCATTCCATCATCCACCTACGATAACACCGAAGTGGCTGCTGAGACAGATGGTGAATCGGCGGCCCAGTCGACCTGATTTTTCGATTCCACCTTTTTTGCTCAGAATCATGTCACCCTCTTTCTACGTGATTTGTTTGTTGTTTCTCCATTTGTCACCCATAATATAGCAAGGGTTTGATACGATCGTAAGATACTGTTACAATCTAGACATGCACGTGTAAAAATTTGACTGTTGATCGTTTTTCCTGGTTTTTGTCCTCACAACCCGGTTTGCGCGTATTCACTTTTTCTATTGTACAAATTATTTCTGTCTTCCCGTGATGCAACTAACATTCTGACATTCCCTCAAGATTTGGCCTGATTGTTTGTGTACACACGTCTACTTTGCGTACTATTACACAAATTGTATTGGCTAGGGCAGTTGTATACATGAGTACATACACACACGGCCATTCAGATGCTCCTTTACTTCCGCCTTAGCTATCGGCGGTTTCCTTGTTTCACACTCTTCGAGTACCGCGCTCACTCCCTGCAAATATGTGAACTTTTTCTATGCTCGCTTGTCTCCTAATGGATAATTTGAATGTTCCTCATGTTCTGTATGTATCCAGCCCGTACGCGAGTATTGTGCTTCTCGATAAGAGTACACAGAGATGTTCAACATACAGCTAATCCACGTATTTGGTTTCCTATAGCCACGTCTGTATGTATGATACTGCAGTCTGGTTTTTCTGTTCATGTATAAAATAAAAAAGCACTGCATTCGTAACCCAGTTTAGCCTGAAGCGGCATAACTGAGTGCATTCGCCGCCATCACGAACGCTACACTGGATGAGTGGGTGTAGTAATATGTGCGGCTTCCACGTAGAAACAATTATTCCAAAACCCAATCGATTACCGACTGATCAGCATGGCTTCAAGTGGCTGAAGTCCGCGGTGCGAGCATGTTAGGGCAGCGTGTAACATTATACAGTAAGGAATTCGTCTGATCTTCGAGGGTCTGAACTACTGGATACACTCGGCTAACTTGTGTAATCTTGAATGCAAGATTTACGGCAGCAAATGTGATGATTGAATTCTCCGTGGGTGGGACCACGTGTGCTTATCATTCCGTGGAACAGTCGTTTTTCTGGTATGACGGCTGTATTGGCGTCCGAACAGGTGTTCAACTGTGTAACAGTCACGTTAGAGCTGAGCTGCATATCCGTGATCTTATAATGTGCAACGCAATTCTGACATCTTCCGTCATTCTTCTGCTGTTTGATTGACCGTGCGTCTGTGATCGACAGTGTTCATCCGTTATCTGTCAGTCATATCATTTCTGTTCGACAATTCCACATGGTTAGTGACGTGGCTGTTGCTGTAATAACGTCGCGTGATATGTATTGTGAGCTGTACGGTTTCTGATTGTACAATTTTTTCGACTAATCACATCGCTAACCAGATTGAAGGACGAAGCAATGGACTACCGTCGGTTCCTGTGCGCACACCAAGGGTAGATCAGCTTCAGTCGCATTTTGGAATGGGACGCTGGCGCTGTTGTGTGGCCTGTTTGATAATATGTGTCTTGACTCTCATTTGATTTTTTCACAATGACGACATTGTTTTTGGGCTTTTTGTTCACCGCTTGTGCGATAGGCATATTCAACTGTATTTTTCTGCCGTTTGCACCATATATGTGTGATCGCTGAATCATGCTACTCATGTTGTGTTTGCAAGATGCAAGTTATTTGATGACAATGATTAGGTAGATGTATCATATCTCGCAGTGATTGCACGCATACTTACACCTAGGATAATTCGCGGTCTCCAACAGTTCCACTAATTATGATAGACATCAGACAAATAAGTCAAAAGTGACCAGTCAGGTGACAAAAGGGCGTGCACTAAAGTCACCAGCAGGTCACGGATAGGAGGAAAGTCTCAATAGTTTGGATGTCATCACTTCTTAATAATAAGGGGAAGGAAACAAAAATACGTAGTAGGCTGCCATGCATTCGACGGCTGTTAAAGCCGCATCACTTGATTGTGTGTGTGAATCAACCGACGTATTTTGATACAGTTGAGTGTTTCATACGTGTGGCTAAACCGTTGTTAGCGGATCCTGATCCTCATCCACGCGTTTCGACATCTTCAGCATGTGTTAAGAGTGTCTCGAGGTTCTTTTCTAATGAAGTGCAGCGAACCTAAACGTTTTTTTGTTTGATCATTTCAATCGTTGGTCCATTTGTGACGTCTGGTATGGGCGGACGTGTGACCCTTTTTCTGATCGGACGAGTGAGTGTCTCTCATTTGACAGTGAATGAGACAAACAGCTACACAATAACTTGCTCAGCATCACACCACGTATGGTCATCATCTTCAATTGTACTGGCTTCACATTAATTCGTGGGTGCTCGCAATAATTGCAGAAAAATCGTGTGGAACGCTTTTGGTCAAATGTACTGACGAGACCTCGAGTTTACATCTGTTGGGCCGCGCTGGAGGTCAGATTTGGATGCAGTTGACCGTGCGTAACACGATCGGCTCCCTTCTTCTCAGTGTTTAGACAACTTGTTTTTTGGTCATATCTGACATGCTCTCATTTGAGTGTAGTGCAGAGCTGGTCGTAGTTAATACTGGCGTGTTTAAATCAAAACAACCGACTAATCCAATTTACATCCAGTTGAAATATTGTCTCGCGACGCATCAAGCGGTCAAAAGGCAGTAAGTCCTCATCGTATGTCGCAGCTGGGAGAACCGAGGACTGGACGCTGTCCGGATTGCTTTATTCAACCCTCCGGTATCCTCAGACGAGTATGCAGCAGACAAGTAAGCATAGACAGTCTGAAATGTGTGTATACGATTAAATCATGTCTGGGGTGGGCTTCACTGTCAGATTCCAGTAGAATGGGAAGGCGATTGTCTAGTCACCCGACAACACAGGTAAGATAATTCCAGTAAATTGTTTGAACTTGTCTGTGCTACTCACTATTATACAGTAGTGTCAATTACATGAATCATTTTCGCGACGTAAGTGTTATGGTTGCCACTCGTGCGTCTACCTGCTCTCTCCGACCCGGCGAGCGTCGCCTGGAATATGAATTTTATTACTTTTGTCGCATGTCATCCTTTTCCTATTCGGGGTGGGTGTCGTTCATATCCGTCTCTTTGTTTCCATCAGCCAGAATCGCGACGTCTGGCAAGTTTCACTTAATGATCTACTTCGTTTTTGAGGACAACAACACCTGTGTAATCAAGGCAGTGGTGTCAGCTCTCCATCCTTTTATGGGTTCATTAGTGTAAACAATCTCAGAAATTTTGTATAAAAAAGACAGTACGGAGCGATAACGATAAATAGCCGCCCGTATGCTCCCTTAGAGGTTTAGTGTTTTTTTTGAGCGTTTTCTAAGTGCATTTTGGAATTTATTTGAGTTTACATTTGTCTCATCACAAATCGTTTCGTACTAGGTTCATTGATCCAACATTCGTCAATTTACAATGGCATAACAACTGTCAACCCCATTCACGGAGCGCAGACTTATTAAAAGTTGGGGACTTACTTCTGTCACCGAACAACCACCAGTGCAATGAACTTTGCTGGCTTTTTGAACCAGTCAAAAGGGACCGGCAGTATCGGATAGGAGTGTCGTTAACGTAGATACTTATGACTCGTACTTTTTCAAAGTTGTTCCGCGGATTGTTGGACCATATGTAAATTGTATGTGTGAGTTGCAGTGTTTATCTATCCAATGGTCACGGATCCAGTCGCTCCTCTCAAACGATGCTCGTAGTACTAATGGAAAAGCGCAGCACGAAGGTCTTTAGTCCAAACCACCTTTTTGTTGTTTGTGCAATGAGTTCAGACAGTCATGTTGCAGGAAACAGTTACACTGAAAGAGACATCACTGAAACAATTGAAGGTTTCAAAATACTCTGTCTAGGTCGTATGGCCGATCACAGGTACTGAGGAAATGGTGTAACATATAAGTGACACTTGCTACAGCACAACCCCCAGATTATTAGTATATGTTCAAATGGGTGGACTACTAATCCACTGGGCATCATCGATCCCTGCTAATCGGTGTCTACGTGACGCCCAGTTATATGATTCGTGAGTCAGGTGAGATCTTTGGTTGTATCACATGCGCAATAAACGATATACTAACCGAATATGTTTGGCTATTTTATGGATGCTTCAATCGTTCTGGTGTCAGTTTGTATGACACTGAAACTTATACGACCACAGTGAGAGCTAAGTTGAATTTGACTTTTGTGGATAGTCCCCATGTTTTTCAGTTTGCTAAGGTGCACCAATAAGATGCTCAGTTCATGTACTTATCAAGGCACACCTATTAGATTATGACTGGACGAATTCTTAAGTGTTGAATAGATCACAACGTTAAATGTAGATAGCGACAAACAGGTAATTTTGGAGCACCCGGAAGAAATAATTGTCCATATACAATTTGAAATTCTTTTCACTTCATGTCTGTTATTTCTCCTTGGCTACTTGACGTCTAACCGTTACTTTTGTTTCGATGCATGTTTCCGAAAGGTGGTTTACATTCCTGCTGGTTACTATTCTCTGAAACCAAAAGACTGAAACAAATGGGAGGGGAAGCATGCAAGACCGAAAAATGTTACTGTTTGTCATGATTCAGTAAATTCAAACTGAACTGACTCAATTCTGTGTTTGTCAGTACACATCTGATTAACAGCAGTTGTCGATATGGTTGAAAGATCATGAAAAGCCTGAATGGAATCGACTTTAACGAGATTGTTTCGGTTGCTAAGCTTGACAAACTGACTCACAACGTCTCTGGATTTGTCATTTATTGGCATTATTCTAACCGATAGGGTGCAAGATTATCCGTATTGTTGGTGAAATCAAAATCGAAAGATTTCGCATGGTTTTCGGAACTAAACTTCATTAGTGTCGTGTAATGTATCGCTAATGGGTGGTATGACGTATATCGAGAAAAAAGACTCGAGCGCTGGAGGTAATCTCAGTTCCCAATGTCAAGAAGATCGGAAACTAGAAATGACAGTTCGAAGCGTGCATGTGTAGTGCGCGGGGTGTGTGCGTTCGCTGTGTATCTTCACATAACTTATAACGGTCTTCTGACACTGACCGTTTTTATAAGCTGAGCGTCTCGTTGTGATAGAGCCTAAGGTACAGATATGCTGACGTCAACCCTTCCATTATAGAGACGTTCAATTGTTCCTGTGAGACTGAGGACTTAGTCGAGTTGGTGAATGTGAAGACTGTCCATGGGAACCTGGCTTCCCTGTGGACTTTGATAAATGGTAGGACCGTTGCAGTGCTGAACGCGGCGCGAACAGACCTTACAAGTATGCGTGGATCGCGGCTAAGGAGGTGCCAGTAGCTGCGTTCGACTGCCAAGATACATGTGGTATTTCCCGGCTGTAACATGGGTCGGTTGTCTCCACCGCTACGTAAGTGTTTTGAAACAGGATACTATCCGGACTGAACCAAGATTCCAGTGGTAAGGTTTTTCGGGATCCACCCAATGGCTGTTTGCGGTCAGGTCCGCAATGTGGATGTTACCAGACGGATGAACAGTGATAAGATCACAAAAGTGACGCGGAAGTTGGGGACCGTGTTCGTGGTCTAGGCGGTTGTGAACATACTGATTGTAAAACACTGTAAAAAGGATACAGGAGACAACGAGGCAACGGGCAGCAGGTGTACATGTACTGAAAGCAACATCACGGAGTGACAACGAACAAAAAAACTGCTTCAGCCATAGTAAAACTGGACACTGAAAAGTGGAATGTCCCACTCGACAGTTTGATATGCTTAAGATCTGTTTCATGATCGATTTTGTTGGAAAAGTCAACTTGTAAGAGGGGCTATTTAGAAGCGACCGTACAGGTTTTTGTTGAGGTTGACAGGAAAACAGTACTGTGATTGACGCAGGGGTAGCTGTTTCGCTCATTGCTCGTAAAGGAAAGCAAGGCATTGGACCAACATCGATGATGATTAGAACAGTTAGGGTGTTGGCGGACGATCTTTTTGGGCGATTTTCTAGTCCCGACCGATGTGACAAACCTGAACCTCTGGAAGTGGTTGACCAGGTACGGTTCTCTGACACTCAAAAACGTCTATCATTTGCGCACTATCCCCGTTCACACTATCCCTTTACTTCAATCCACTATCATGGAACAGGCTGAGTTGTCCGCTAATGACGATTGACCATGCAGCTTCTAAAACCTTAGTGCACATTGATTGCCGACATCTGGGACACTCCCGTAGCACGGACCTAGCGGGGTACCGGTTCGTTTTGAGGAGGATGTGAAAAGGTAAATGCAGATCATATCACGTGGAGGTGTTTTTGAGGGGAGTCAACAGTCTGTACTACTCACTCGTCCTTCTGGCGTGGAACTCGAAAGGGGACTATTATTTTTGTGCGGATTTTGAAAGAATGAACGAGGTGTCGTGAAACGCAGTTCTATTGATTTCCGGTAATTTGCAACAGGTGAGTCTGTTCACGGTACTGGAATGGTGCTATTGACACTGACAGCTGGAAATTAAACCTGCGGATCATGAGAGAACTGCATTCATGATGGATCAAAAACAGTATCATTTTAATAACAAGTCGTTTGGCCTATCGGAGACATCGTTTACACTTCGACGCCGAATGGTTCAATTGGTAAGACGACTCGTTAAGGTGGCACTGTGTGGAGATGATGTGATATACAGCAACGCAATCGGACCATGCTGCGCATCTAGATGTTGTCTTAAAACGGGTCCAAAATTGTAGGTTTCCGGTCAGTCGTAACTCGGGCAACAATCGGTGGCGGTACTGGGACACAGGGTTGGCCAGCGCGAAATCAAGCCCTTGTCAGAAAAAATAATGATGCCTAGGGACACCTTCGTTCTGAATCTCAAGCGAATGTTGGGACATTTTATCGGCCGCATGAGTTACTGCTACCGTTTCGTAAGCTTATCATTTTATGACATCAATGCTGCACGAACTGTTTCAGAAGGATAAATATTTCAAATGAACCGACGAGGCCTACGGTTTGTCCACACGAGTAACCAGAAAAAAACAACGAACAGCAACTGTAGCCGAACTTTTCAAAAACAAGAATGTCCATTGCAGAAGTCCCTGTGAATATATTCCATTTCTATGCCGGGTCATTTTACCAACACAATGTCGTTACCAAAAAATGTTGCCGACTGCTGGTGGACCACATGAATATCTTCAATCCCCGCCAGTTATTCTTCCAACTTACGTTCATCAACATCACTTGTACCACGTTGGACGCGTTCGAAGGCTTTATATATTTTAAGACAACTAACCAAGTGACATTTGGTGTTTCTCCTTAGCACGTCTATCATCCTTCAAAAACGCCACCGTCTTTTTTTGTCGGGTTTGTCCATCTAGTTCGATCAATACGGGACAAATAGTATAGCTCAGATTTGTGCTTCATGCATTATTGTATTGTCTTCAGCTGCGTAAACCGCAAAATAATGAATTAACGATTACAAGGTTTGGATGTTCAACTGGTTCTACTGATGAGTATTCCGATTAGGTAATTTCAAATTGAATATCGCACAATTTTGGACGTAGCTTTCGTATCCAGATTGATTTCTAAGCTAGTGTCTTTCGAAAAGAAGCGTTCTACTGAAGGTTTGCTGCTATCAGTGCTCCTCGGTAGTGCACAGCCGGAACCTAAATTCCAGTCCCGTCTTCCTGAGGCAGCAGTATTAATCATCCACTTGTGAGTTATGTCCAACCTATATCAGGCAAAATCTCCTACCGCTTATTGATTGTAAAAGTAAGTCAAGGAGAGGCACAACCGAATTATCTTTTTTGACCACTCGACCTCCTTCGTTTGTGAGTAATATTAAGTTTGCCCGATCGTTCCGATGAAAGACACCGTGATTAAGGCTTCTGAACCAGGCCGAAAAAAACGCGATTTCATTAAAGCTGCTGAGCATTATTTTAAACCACTTAAAAGGAGTCGGTAATTTGGTTGACTGAAAATGGTAGTCATGCTCGCTCGCTCGTAGCTTCCGTGTTCTCGTATTGCTTCCAGTCAGCCTTATTCGGAAAAAGCATTAGGATGAATGATTTTCTAAGTGGGTACTTCGACAACCCAACTATGTACACGTGTTCCAATAGAGCTGTGTCTTCCCATGCGTTGGGTAACTATGGTGTACCCCTGTCACTTTTTCTGTTCTCGGTTTACAATGATAAATTTTCATTTCAAGGAAGTATTGTGCTTTTTACGTACACTATTTATGTTCTTGACAATTCAAACTTCAACGCTGCTGTAGTTCGAATTTTGTACGTTGAAATCTTGATCGAATCGTCCCAGGCCTCATCGCAGGCAGGTGGTATTCTTATACTTGTTGAGGGCGATGTTTACCAACTACCCTTGCAACAACACGCGTGGTGACATGTTAATTATGTGGCCATACACATAAATATCTGTCAAGCATTAGGAACTTGCTTCATACCAACAGATGCACTAGTACCTACGCATCAGTGGTGTTTTCATTTAAGGAAGGGGATTTAGATTTCATGTGGTTGGATTGAAAGGATTCTTCACATCTTACCTCATTTTGTGATTTATTAACGTTCGTGTGCCACACCATTGGTTATACCGTTGTTCTATAGCCTTCTGTGCAAAATGCTCTCAAACAGATCTGTAATATATCTGGCCTATTGTGGTGCTTGTGTTTGACGACATCCTTTTCCTTATTGGTGTCTTAAAGGCCGAAATTAACGGACGCCTGCCCGTAACTGTCACCACTTGCAGTTACACTCACACACTATGTTTAGTGTATACCTGAAGAAATAAGGTCAGGAGATGTGTATGTGGTCCAGTCAGCCAATAGTGGTTCGGCAGGTGGTAGACCAGTATAAAGATGAGACTCATCTCTCGGGAACAAAAAAAGCGGATTCCATTAGGGAGGGCCAAGCTGGCAGGAAAAATTTTGAGACTGTGATGTATGTGAATGTAGAAGTATACACATTGGAACATCTAAGGCAGGACTACGAAGAACAACAATTTACCTTTGTAATGGGAACCAAATTAAACCGTTAGCTTACAATATACCAACAGAGCTCAAGAAAAGACAAGGTAAGAAGCTACCATGTCCCAAGTTTTTGAAAAGGAGAACAGGTGAATTACAAGATGACAGCGGCTGGTGGTTGGTATTAACGGAAAACTTTGAAATCGAATTAGTTTATTTACGCCCAATGTACTCGTCGGCTCTTCGTTGATGGTGTGCTATGAGTACGTTGATCTACCAGGCTGAGACTAACACATTAATCAGAAAGCTGTGCATTCATTTAACCACAACCAATAACACAGAGTTCTATGTACCGCGTGCTCGAACTCACGGTCATATACGTGTCGCTTTGTGAATTTTCTCACGCCTTCCTCCAGGAAGTCCGGCTGAAGGCTACGCCCTCATCTGATCTATTATCGACGGTACAACGCAAAAGACTTATTGGATAACATACTGATATCCAAACTTCTAACCACCAGGATTTCGTCTGCCTATTATGAGTTATCCAGATGACAACTGCTTCGGAGTCCGCTCGTTCTTTGTTGCACAGAAGTGTCCCATCCAAGAAGCATCACCATGGCCTACGTTCCATCCCATTCTGTTGTTCCAACTACGTCCAAACGCGGAATATCCCAGATGCGTCTTAGACATTGCAAATGGAAACCGCTCAGATAGCGCACATTCTGCTGGTACATTTTCCAAGTTTGACTCCCCTACAGCAGCGTAGACAACGCAATATAGCGGTAGATAAATAGCTTAATGCATATGGTGGTTCTTCCAGACAGGTCTTTCAAGACTTCAGATAGCAAGATTAGCCTTCACCACACGAGCTTGGAACACGCAGTCCGCGGACAAAACTGCCAACGGGTAGCTACTCAACTAGCGAGAGTCTGCGCAGCTATCAACAATGTTGTTATCGATGCGGATCCCAAGTGCTGACACAGCGCCTCCGCCCAGAGAGGACTGAAAAAATGTCACCTGTGTTGATATTCAAGCCAAATTTATATTCCTCGGCCGCGAAAACCATCGCCAGTCACGGAAGTCCATTTTTGCTGTGTGCAAATAGTGCACTATCATCTGTGAACAAATCGTGCACATTATCAAATTAAGTGAGTTGACTGAAACGCAAAGAAGTTGAATATTCTGCAACCGACCATTCGTGGGATATTCTGTTTGAACAGAGATCTCCAAGTTCTAAGGAGCAGCTGTTAGCATTACGGTTAAATGTAAAGTGACTAGGGTTGGAGTTAGGACACAGCCCTGTTTCACGCCTGTGAAAATGTCAAAGTCATCAGAGATCGAATCACAAGATTACACCTTTGCCTTCACGCCCACATGCAGCTGTTTAATTAAATTGATGGACTTGACTGAACATTCAAACTTACCAAACGCCGTTCTCAAGGCTCCATTGCTAACGGAATCAGACCTTGGTGAAGTCCACAAACAGGGCATACAGCAGCTGGTTGAGTTCATGACATTTCTCCTAGATCTGCCGAGCAGTGAACATTGTGTCGATCACACGGTGAAGTTCGGAATCTAAGTTACTCCTCAGGAAACTTGGTCTCCAAAACTTTTGCACTGAGTTGATTCAACTGTCTCCCAATCAATGGTAACAGAATGGTTTGTTAGATTACAAAAATGCTTGCACCAGACCTTCATGGTATCCTCTAATTGATTGCACAAAAAGCCATGGTCTACGTCAATCAGTGCTTTAGGAGACTGGACGGATGGGACAAAAATCGCCTTAAGCGAATTGCAAAACTCTTTTTGTTGTCAGTGGTCAGCGTAGCCCAGCATCAGCTCACCTTGCTTTTTCCATCGGTCGTTCTTGATCCGCTAAACGGTTTGGCGAGTTAAAAGCGAACAGTCCGAAGGGGCCTATTTTTGCTTCATTGTTCGGGTGCATTGTGGGAAAAGCAAACAATACAGTGTTCTTTTTTATCAAACTGGAGATACCTGCGTTCATGTCGTTGAACCAACCCGGTCGTTTCTGGCGCTGGTTGACTGCTACCGTGACGTGAGTTGTTGTTACATACCCCCGGCGGTAGTGGATACAGGAACGTCCTCCAGACGAACGGCAACTGCGCGTTGAAAGTAGCCCTCGTTTCTGAGTTATTCAGTCGTCTGACGTCTAACTTCTGTCGTTACCCGGATGATCCACGAACGTGGGTAAACAATTAGGTCCCGATCAGCCTATGACCTGTACTACGCTGAGCCCAGCGCATCAATCGCTTGATACGCACTTCGTGAATTTTGCGCTGTTGCACGACTATGTAGTCAAGCAGCTGATTATGACGGCTAAAGTGAGTGATTCCACTCGGTGACATCCAACTGGAATCGGGTGTTTGTGATAACCAACTCGTGAGTAGTACACAGCTGGAGCTGACGACTATCGTTCTCGTTGACTGAACCAACGCCATGGAGTCCGACAACTCTTGGCTAGACTGTTAAGTAGCGCCTAACTTCCGCGTTGACGACCCCATAACAAACAGTCGACCACTCACCGGTGTCAAGCTGGTTATGGCTGATAAATGATGGTGGAACTAGTAATTTGTAGCATCAGTATGACACATGGTTAGAGAATAAACACTAGAGCTGAGGCAGTAAGGTTCGCATATCATCAATGACTTGATGCGGTCAGCAACTGCGAAACAGACACCATGCTCCCGAGCACCGTCTGCCGGGCAACTTATCCAATGGAAAGCATACCCAGCGCTTGCTTCTCGAGGCTTACCTTGGTCTACAAGTCTTATCTCACTCAAGGCCGCGGCTTCGATACCGTAGTGGTTCGGTTTCATCACGAACAATATGATTCGGTGGTCTGGCCGTCCGCTGATGCAGCAATCTAGCAAAATATACACATTTCGTGTCCAGACGGACTTCTTTCGTCCACTGGCCTTTCTCAGACTGATATGTGGGACCCCACACTGTCTCCGGATCAACAATTTAACCTGCAGGTCAAAAAGAAATAGAGTTTTCTTGGGGGACCCTCCAGAGCCTTCGATTCAAGATCCTAACCTGCGTGGCAGAGTGAAGGGTTTTCTTGAGGATCCCACCCACAGTCGGTGACAAATGTCTGACTCTCTTGGGGGTGAGGGGCTAACTCAGCTCCAAGCGCACTGAATAAGACATTGACGACTTCTTCCGACTATTGACGCCTGCAGTAGATGTATTGTAAGCTACATAAAGCTTCTGAGAACTTGTGTAAGATTTTCGACTGTGCAGAATAATACGCCGGCGTTTATGTTTGACCGTTGGATAATGGAGGTGTTCTTTGTTTGAAGTTACTTATTTTATACTCATCCTTCCACACTTGGAAAACCGGGGTGATGTAACTATAAGCACAGTTCTGTTGCATGCCTATAGATTCGTGCCTTACTGCCTAAGCACCGGCACTCAGTCAAAGGTGCGATATACGAACCTATAAGGTAAAGTAATGTTTGACTTGCTGCTCCTAAGTGGCCATGTTAACGTGGTTGAACTTGGTAGGACCGAAGTCCTAGTCAGCATAGTCCTCCGGAACAAACCAACGTACAAGCCTAACCATGACACCAATGTAGCAGAAAAGTTTCAATGCGTTCGACAGCACTACGGTTGGTGGCATCCGTTTCGGATTAGCCTGTCACAGTGACCAAAGCCGAAAACATCTGCACTTAACCATCACCACAAGTGACTTGCGCTGAACCAATTGTGGTTCCACCCACAAGTATCCCGTGTAAACCAGAAGAAGTAAGACTACTGACAAGCCTCATGATCCTATTCCTTCGGCAGCACTACATATGCAAACACACGTGTAATTTCTCATTGTTACTTGTAAGCAGTAGGGAATTCAGTTGATATAAGTTAAATGGCACGCACAGTTGATCGCAACTGTCGCATCCCCGCAGATCTTCCAGCCGACCCCTCTTAAAAAGAAGCATAATACTCGAGTTTCGCTGTCGTTAAACCTCATTAGTAATGCATATCCTTGCAACCGTTGGGATTAAAACTTCAAAAAAACACCTTCATATTATATATATATATATATATATATATATATATATAACGCTACAATATCAACCAAATCTACTACTTAGTAGTAATCAAGATGTTGCTCAACCAGTTTACTGGTTTCTGCCATTTCAACTTGGGAATAATTCCTAGTTGAGGGGTCTGCGATTGGAGTTACTAGAACAGTCACCGTGTCTCCTCTCGAGAGGACCGGGCAACCACAGCCTCACTCACATGCGAATGTGGGTGAGTATCTACATATTATGATTCAGTCATGTTTACCTTGAGGTCAGTGGCACAGCGGTCAACACGGTTTCTTCATAAAAGCGTAGTCGGAGTTCTAGTCCCGACTGTGGCTAGGGTATGCATTAATGACGAGTTCTAACAAGAGCGAAACTAGAGTGTAGTGCTTATTTTCGAAAGAGGCTATTTGGAATTTTGTTGGTGAGTCCTGTTTCAAATCATACGACGTTTTTCTTCATAATCCTGGAGGGGGTTGACAGACTTTCTGTTTTTCACGACCTATCTCATGATTCAAGCATTCCTGTAACAGTGTCCACTCATGGAAGGCCGTATACTCCTAACCAAGCGTACAAATGTTCAGTGACCCTTCATGTGGTCAACGTTTTGGCCACTCTTGATTCGATTTCCCCAGAGCTCACTGAGCGATGGAGTGAATCATTTTACCAATTTTTTCGTAAGCTGTTAAATTCATAGTCTTTTGGGTCAGACTTTTGGTTTCAATTATTGTATTTCGGATTTTTTAATTGCCGAGCGTGTGATGTTAGTGAAAACTGCAACTCATGTTTCAGGATGTGTATTACAAATCCTTGGCTTGAAGTGACCAGTAGAAAGGGCAAGTTCGATCCTCGTCAGTGATTCGTACATCGTTTGGTGGAACCAGAGGTTTCGAACTAAGCGTATATAACTGCTAAGTGGTAACACTTATTCAGACACTACAACGGCTCAGTATGGGAGTCTGAAACCGATATATTGGTGTAGAACTCGCGCTGACCGATTGTTTCATATGTGGACTTGTGTGCTCTGTGCTAAATTTCATATCGTGTATAACTGCGTACGTGATAATGGTGACCAAAAATGGTTGTTCACATTGTTCATTATTTACGATTCATAAAAGAACGCACTAGTTAATTAGATCAAAAGTTAGCGATTGAAGTGTTATGAGCTGAATTATTAAATTCCATTTCTGACTACTCCAAACTTCGTCTTTAAACAAAGACAAAAATTATTTGAATGGAACTAGATAGTTTTGTAACAGGTTTAATTGTGTGCTTATCGGTGCGTGGCGACAACTCTGGTGTGTTGTTGCCGCACATGATATATGGATTTATTTTGGTCCTGTGGTCTTCAGAACGCAACATCCGGGTTGATCCGGTCAATAGTGGACCTAGCTAAAGGGACAGTCCAGCCATTTGACTAATTTGAAGTTGCGTCTGATGACACGTCGATCGATAAAATCGATCGTTGCAGTTGAGACTTGTGTTTGACCTCGTTTAGCAATAACATTTCCACTAGATGCACTAATGTGAAACGCGTGAATCAGAAGATATTTATTGCCTGATCCCAATTAGCTACAGTCGAAAGTCAAATCGCCTATTGATGCTGTTTATATTGTGAGAGCTCGCTTGAGACAGCTACCAATAAACCGTATGAAACGTCTTCAGGAACGATAGAGCAGTTGTCATATTAATAAATATGGTTCATAGTTTTAATTATGAATAGTCACAGTTGGATGACAAATGCTCATCTTTGCTCACTACTGTACATTAGGTTAAATTAACAAGACCCTGTCACTTACAAACATGTTTATAGAGACAAATAGAGCACAGAAACAGACTGATGCAAATATAGGCAGAACGCAAAACAAACGCGTTGAAGAGCTGCCTAAAGAGTGATCAGCGATGGGCGAAGATGATAGAGTTCAGTTTACGAAAACAGTGTTTATTTTCATCTACAGTGAGTGCACCAAAATTTCCTTGTCCCATTAACGTTACAGGATAGCCTCGAGGAAGTGGCAGTTCACTCTCTCCGGCGGCTAACGAGTGTCATCATCATAAACTTCATACAGATGTTGTCCTCTTGATTTTAATAGGCTACTCTCTGGAGAAGGAAAACCCCACTTAGGACTACTTTTGATGGGTTTTGTGTGGCTCAGATTACTAGTTTGCCGTTTATGCGGTAAACGGTCACCAGTTCGGTCGTTTATTTCTTTTGTTATTACCATGTTGTGACCCGTTTGTTCCTGTCCGAAATTCTGATGCATGTATTTAGTCATAGTAATGGTGTATGTATGATACGGCACATCTACCTGTATGATTGCATATTTTCTTTGATACCCAATGCTGAAATTTTAAGCTATTATGACCTTCTCTATGAATCCTTTGCAAGGATTTTGAAATGATTCAGGTACACATCTCCTTGTGGATTCAGGTTAAAACTATCTTGACTTACTCTCCTATTAAGTTATCAGTGAAGCTACAGAAAGGCAGCAATTTGAAACTCGAAGCATTGGCCTGGGAACGAAAGTCAGTATCAACTTGGCAATAAAACTTTGGAAGACAATTAATCTACCAGCGGTGTATTTTCTGATCTAGACCGTGTGTGAGATTTCAAGCGAAAGTCTTCACCGTTAGATTCAAACTATTAACATACGGGAATAGTCTGGAGGATCACTGAAGACTTTTATGACTCTGTTGTCTCATGCAGTACATTTGTGTGTCTGTTCGAGCATAATTACCGGGATCACTTAAGCATCAGGCTTACACAACAAAGTTGGGTCCAGGAATCCATGATGACGAGATTTAAGAAACTCCCCCGGAAGAATAATCGAAATACCACCTTGTGATCTGGTTTGTAACCTTGCTGGAACTGGAACAAAGAGAAATATAAATTCAGAAATGTTTATAACCTGTTTATATGTCATAAAAATGGTAGTTTCCAGGATTGAGGTAGAATTCCTGATAAAGAGTCAACTACTAACGTTGCAGAAGTATCTAACTCAAGACAGGCTGTTTTATCTACACTGTACGCTCCGTTGTCCACAAACATTTTAGAGATTTCAACCGATTTTTAATTCGGTCAGTCTACAGGAGACCATCAGACTGTCGACTACTCAGCACAGACATTTTGCGTTTCCTCATGGGAACTTGCTTTAAACCACATTAATTATGTGTTATTTTAACCATAACCTGAGAAAGCTTGCCGGAGCCAACCTGGACTACATCACCGCTAGTCTAATCCAAGCGTAAAATTGACGGATACATTTGAGACACCAACCCGAGTATTCAAGTAACTGGATCATCAGAATCATTACAGCTGAATAGAGATACTCTCGACCTCTCATTCTTGATTCTAGGTAGCTACTGTCTGCTGAGTTTTCCATTACGATTGTTGTGTGCCTGATAGGCAACGATTTAGAATATATTCCATCCACTATCCTCTGATTCG
>LUCH01001254.1:25904-63202 GCA_013368495.1 Paragonimus heterotremus | reverse complement strand
TGGGTGCACAACACAGTGAATAAATCAACCTTTCTCCACAGAAACTGTCTAAGCGAACCTTAGGTGAGGACCAGTATTGGATTCCCATCGAAAATTGCTTCTGCTATCTCGAGATAGTGTGCATCGTCTAAAAAGTGTATTGCTGTCTTGTGAACTGTTGTGAAAACCACACAGTGATGAAGAATCATACATAAAGATAAACTGAAATAGCTTTTAAATGAAATCAGACAACAGACTGGTCATGTCATCGATCCGGCGTGTGCATTCGGAATCTTATTACGTCATCCCAATCCAAGGTTCTTACGGTTTGCTGAGGCTGTCCCAATCAATCAACTGAAGTCAGACCTATGTGTTCCGAAACAATTGTTCGTGAGCTTGACCCTACCCTGGACTTAGTGATCTTTCTAAACTAATAAGTGTTGTATCAGTCTACATTGGCTGTTGTGCAATGACATAGATGAACATGGGTTAGGATTCTGTCATACTGTCGATAAAATTCATCGCTCTTCAAATTTAGGCTTCCTCTCAACATATGCCCATAAATTATCCAGTCTCTTTGTAACGGGAAAAATTCTTGAGTTCATTCTCATGTATTTGTTCATCAGTGACTCTATGCACTCACTGGTTAGTCATTCCACCAATTGTTACCGTAGGTTCACAATGCAGATTAGTATACGGAATATTGTTTCGTTTCCGCAATTTAAACAGTCTTCCATTACTGGTTGGGAAGTTTTTGGACTCAAATTCAGTTGTCATTCTACTCCTTTTCACTTGCTGCAGTTTTTCTGAGATTAATAACACGATTAAACGAACTGTGGTATCGAGTGGACAAGAGGGTTTTGCACGACCTTCATCAACCAATATACTTAGTCTGCCATTCTATATGAATAATCGAACTGTGGTCCTAACAGGTATGAAAACACAGAACCACGACAAGGCTCGAAAACACAGTATAACCCCGGATATACATATGGAAGCATAAATGGCAGTTATCAGTCAATGACAAAAACCGAAGCCAGAAAATAAAAGCGTTATGTGGATTCACAGCCACTAGGTGACATTCTAATACTCAACAAGCGACAAGTGTGTTGCCCCTTTCAGCACTTTAATGAATAGTCGAAAAAACACCAAAAGGATGACCATGAGGGTTGTTAGGAAAATGTAAACATTCATCGCCTACAATAAATTGCACGACTACGGGTAGTGGCACAGATTTCCTTTCTGTCCTCCTATTGCACACGTACAGAAAGATATATGCATACAGAACAAGCAAACGAAAACATATGGTAATAGATGAGTTCTGTTTGAGGAGCTACTACATCGTCTTCGCAGTTCAGGTCAAAGATTGGCTGATGGAGAAATACTTAGCATCATAGCCACTGTAGGTTAACGCTTTTTAAGGTCTATCCTGTAATCTTGTCAGTGACGAACATCAGTCGCTGAAAAAACATGACTGCCAGGTTCTTTTCCATAAATTTACTGGAAACCTCCTCACTACTACTACTAGTACTACCACCAGAAATAACCTTTTCTTTCATATATGGCCATAGTATGCGCCATATGTGATCCAATACAACTGTGCATACTTCACTGACATTTGAAAGACGTCACCACAGAAGGGCACCGTTCACAGGAATAAGCGGAGAATTGACGGATGTTAGTTTGATGCCATTTCCACCCATTCAGACTTGCTAGCAAATATCTTATTTAACCCCATACCAAACATATCAGGAGTGGTCTACTGTTTACTTGGGTCATAGAATTAGCCTCCTAGATTCTGTATGGTTTTCTAGATAGCCGAGAAAAATTTGTCTAAATTACTCCGTGGTGTGAAAATGACCCACGAACGATTTTTGTGCGTTAGCAACCTACCCCGCAGCTAGTACAACAAAAGTACTGTACGCATTCTTCTCTAGGAGTATTGCGTCCAATCCGTTCCCCCAAAAGGTATTTTGTATTTTGTTTGGGAAGGTTTACTTCGAGAGCTAAAAGTCTGTGCCTCATAGAGTTTTCTTCGGCATGTTCTTTGTTTAGAAGCAATCTGTGTGCATGGGAGTCTGATGTCTACAGTATGTTGATGGTGTGGTGGTTGCACTACTCATTTAATGTGTAACATTCAACAATTCCTGACCTAATCTGATCCTCTATGTTAACCATCGCTTAGACTTCAAAAGAAAACTGGTCGCTTTTTCACGGTAACGTTCAGATAAATTTATGAACAGAATTGTTTGTAGGCTTAACGTAGCGATACTAAGCTGGTACGTACACAGATTTTGGTCTACTAAACCGACCTAGTCTTGATATTGTGGTTTAGCGGGACCGGTTATCATCAATTCCTGAAAAAAGTTAATGAGTGGAGCTACAAACATGATGAGCCCTACTGCTTGCACTAATTGACTTGCGAACTCGTGGACTGTTTCAGATGTTTTCTCACACTCATTTTTGTCAAGTGAGGTGAGTAGGATTGTATGTTCGGCGAACAGAGTATGCCACTTCAGGTTTTTCCAGCCGACTAGCTTTATTGATTTTGTCACATTTGTTTTCGCAAACAAGTCAACTACTTTCATCTAACACACTTGTCATTCATCATATTCTGAGGCGGAACTCTGTTATCCACCTTTATCATGAAGTCGGATGGACAATCAACACACCTTTAATGTACCTCCTCTTCTATGCCTACCGATCTTAACTGGCTGTCTACTTCACTGTAGACTTCTGTCTTCGATTAGACATCTCCTAAACCAGATTCGGAAACATTTCCAGCAGGGTAATCTTCATTCCATTCGCGATTTTTCTACCGTCCCCATATCGCACCAAGTTATATGTTCTATGATGTACGAAGGTGTTTGCTATGTTTTCACGTGTAAAACTCAGCTTCTTACCCAAAATTTAACACTGCAAGTTAACTTTTTGGCATGTCTTAATTATGAAGGCCTTCATTAGCTATGCAGTCTGACCCTAGTGATTTGCGTTACATTAAAGGGAAGTCTACTGAGGAAGTGTGTTCCAGTGCTCCCTGCGAAGACAATAGTCTGAAGGTGGGCAGTCATGGACTAGCCCGAGGTGGGATGTAGGACGTGCTAAGGAAAACTATGTTTGCTCTAACCCAGTACAATTTCAGAGTTGCGATACATCGACCGAGTCAGTGTCAAATCTCCAAATTTTCACCCCCACTAACTCTACGAACTAGTTTTCTCGTTCGTGATTAGTTGTGATCAAACCGAATAACTGCTTTGGTATTGCAGCACAGTCAATTGTACACCCTTGTAATGCATCGAACTCTGAGTGTACGATCTGGAGGTGATAGAACTAAGCTATGTTGTCACATGTCTGATGGTTTGCCAGGTTTGTGCACATACTCAGTATGAGTACGAATTCCAAGTGAGTACTGATTTTGGTGATTGAACTCGCCGTTTCATAGAATGGTGACTTAACCTCTGGCTAAAACTTATACACTCGTTTTGTAAAACGTATGCTGTAAGTGACTTGGAATAGTTTTCCGTTCAAGGACCAAAGTGAGTCGGCGACTGGAACAAAATGGACGTCATGAAATTATCTTAGGCTGTGTATGACTGTATGCTTCACACATCCAACTCACTGCAATTTCGTGTGAAGCGTATGGTTTTCTTTTCATCTGTGATAATGATAGCCGTGAATCACTGTTTGGCTTATCAGGGGTGAAAGTCAATCGTCTACCGCTTATATTTTATTACACTGTTGAAAACACTATTTTCTTGAACTATCGTTCGAAACTTAGTACGGCTTTTCACTGGATAGTGTAACTGGGTCAGAAAAGTGGAGTGTAACTTTAACTGGCATCCAGCCAGAAGGAATAAAATCGTTTAGCTCAAATTATTGACTGCCAGACACATCAGACAACAGCACAACACCCAGCTCTCCGTCCTATGTAAGCTAATGCATTCGGCGGTTTAACCTGTAGCCTTGGGTTATCAGGCAACCTGTTTTGTGAAAGTCTTGAGAATGAGAACATAAATAAATAAAGAGTATACATCTGAAGACGGTTTTTAAAGCCATTCTGACAGTCTCTGTGACAAGACTTATGTCACCGGACCTCTCGTTTAATTTATCTATCCATCATACCAGCTGGAATAAGAACGGTTGATATTTTGGATACCTCTTCACCAAATACATGCCAACCTTCCTCATATCAAGACAATTGTAGAACAACAAAAGCTATCATAGTGGTGAGTAGGTAGAAACTTCTGATGTAATAAATTACTCACATACTACAGGTGATAGCAACATTCCAGATGCGGTCATTAAAAGATGGGAGTGAAGCACGGGATTGAATTTTCATATATGAAAAGGTTCATCTGATAGGTTTATCAGTACCATATATCGTTGCCCAGAACCAGAATTAAATTCTGATCCCCGTGTTTCTGACTGGATGTTCATTGATTCACTGGACGCTAATCCAACAAATCCTCACCTACTGGAAATTTAATCTGTCAAGCCAATTGTGTTACATACAGTAGAACTTGCTTGTTAGCATTGTGTCTATTTCAGGGACACTGTCGGTTGCACCCTATTATCAAGTTTATTCGCCACTATTCATGACGTCCCCCCTCTATCTACACGGTTTGTTCCGGTCCCCGTTATTCATGAGTACCCATGACTACATCTCATTTCTCGTTACATTTCTTTATTTAAATGCAACATGCCAAGAGAATTATTAGAACTTTTCAACTGTGAAAGTTTAAAGTGCCAAACGGTTGCAGTTGATTACTTATTGTTTTTCATACTGTTGGAAAAACTATAAACAGGCTTAGATGTTCAATAATCAGGCTGTAATCAATACTTTTATCTCAATCAGTCAAACAGAAAACTACACAATCTCCAAATCAGTGTTTGATAGCTGCCCTAAGATATACCCATTGAACGACTGATCTATAAGTAAATCTCATTCAAAGGCTTATAGTCAGTGCTACAGTCAAGTCGATAACCAACAGTATAAAAATTCCAGTTGGGTTTTCTTGAACTCCACAATGGTTAGTAGTTTCACTTACTGTGTCTAACTCGCTTTGTTTGCTTCAGAAAATAATTAATGCTAGGACTTATTAAATTAAAACAAACAATATCTATAGGGTGTGTTATGTTTGTCGTACTAAATATATTTGAGTGCATGAAAAATCAAAGCCATACTATCAAAATATTAACAAGCAATTAATCACGTGGCAGATAACCTATGTTTGAGGAAAATTTGATTATGATTACCATCCCAAAATGCAGTTGTATAAGACCACTTCTTCAAATACGTTCTATCATCCGAACGTAATGAGTGAGTTTCGGTACAGGAGTTCGCCAACAATAAACCAGTGTTACACAGCGGCTGACGTTGAACAATTGCAGTTGGTCATTCACTATTTATAACTGTCAGTGACCAATGACGTTTGACCATAAAACTCTACGCTCTAACAGGTCTTTTTATCGTTTACTCAAATCACTTACAAGGTTGTTTTCTGAAATTGTAAGCACCGTATTGTGTATTGATCACGGACTTTTAGTCATGGACTTCAATCATCCTACTGTGACAACCGTAATATGGCAACGGCGAACCTGGTGCTGAATGGTCAGCCAATGCTGTATATCTGGTCAGGGGTTCAAATCACTCACTAAACATCATTGAAAAGCCATTTGATACTTCGTTTGATTTTCCACCGGAGAAATTGACTTAACTTGTGTCAGTTCGCTGTACTATGTCGATCTATAAGGGCAATCTTATTTTGATCTACAAAATACCACAACTTCCTTCGCTTCCTTTGGGGACACATCTTCTCCTTTAGCCCCAAGTCAATTACTGGAGAGGTAACACCAGAGAAGTTGCTTAGAGTGTATACGACATTCCTTTAGTGTAAACTAATATGCACCTTGGAACACTGTGTCCGATTCTGTAGTGACGGTATTATCAAAAGATGATTTTAGCAAAGTGCTTGATGTATTTGTGATTTTATTTCGGGTCTTAAACCGGTATGACTAACGGGAAAGCTTCGAAGTAATATACACTCTCTAATATCATTCATAGCCAATCATTGCCTGTTGTGGTGCGCTTGTTTCATGTTTGGATGTCTACTTCTTAGTTATGATTATCTCTCGGTAACATAGCACGACCATGTTCCATAATGTTTCCTAATCATGGTCTGTAATATTTCTGAAACAAATGTCCCTACGGACACTTTCGTTTTCTATACAATTCAATTAAAATCATAAGGATAGTATAGGCATTATGTGCTTCCTACAACTTGTGAAATTCCGTTGATTTTGACTATCGTCATTAATTACCGCCACCAATGAATTATACTTGTGTAGGAGACCAGCTCAACCCTGTGAAATTGACAGACTTCATGCCGGTCCAACGGTATGTTTACAAAACCAATTTCATTGGATATGAGTAACACCCAGCATGGCGTACAACACAAGGTGATGATGGCAGTCATTCGCGAAAGATGAAAAGAATGTTGGAAAAATGGTCTAAAACTATAATATACGTGTAAATTGTTTAATGGTAGTCCGGTATATAGAGCTGATGACGAGTTTGAGTCTCGCCCGTGGCACAGATTGTTTTATTGAACTGATGTGTCATTAACCGTCCGCTGCGCGAGTAGCCATTCTTGTCCTGGCCTTCTAGCTTGACAGCTCACCTTTGACCTTGCTGGTCCCGCTAAGAAACCACTGATTTTGTTGGACGAGACTCGTCCTGAATTACTGAGGTTTGTCTATTTTCATTACTGATGCATTTCTCTAACAGTGCAGCAGACATTTTTGGGTCTAATCTTGTTTGCAATTTAGGAATCCGTTTTCGGCCTACGCGTAACTCAACGATCAGACGTGGCTCATTACAATTGCTGACTGGAAAGCCTATGGGAATGGGACAGCTGTGATCAATTATGGGTGATGTCCAATCTATATGAGTTTAAGTGATGCCAAAGTCAACAAGGTCTAGAAATCTCTTCATACTGCCAGGAACGACGATTAGTAAAAAGTCGTAAGAACTTCAAACTAATGTGCCAGTCAGAAAGAACAAAAATCAATGAAATGTTCATTTTTATGCAAGGTGTTGATAATCAGTCTATCTACCACATAGGAAAACCCACAACACTTACTACACAAGAAATATGAAATGAGCTGCAGACACTTTATGTAACGAATGCCTGGCAAGTGAGTTCATAGAACTACAAAATAAAACACCTAACTGTGGTTTTCGATACTCCATCTCAAACAGACAGAGTTTCTGCGTCTCTGTTGTCTGTTGCGGAGATCTGAATCCGAAAGCCTTTGTTCTTGTTATCTCTCCGGAGTCTGGTATGCTGTTTTTATTAAACTAAAGCAAAATATGACAGTTTTTGGATGAGTTAAGCTAACAGAGCTGTTCGGAAAAAATCGTGCATTTGTGTGTATGTCGGCTTGCATTTAAGACAGAAAACAAGTGGTAAACAAAAACAGCATGCTTTTGGCGTTGCTGTGCTCGTGTAAACGGTACAGGCTCGTAACTGTGGCACGTTGCACAAATGGGCCGGTAACTTGAGCAGTTCGGTGTGCCGTGTAATTGTGGTCGCCGTAACTACGCGGCTAGGTTACCAACGCTGTGGGGAAGGTGGGGCAGATCGGGGGGTCTCATGTGCTGCGCATGAAGACGACGTGGCGGGTTAACACTGGTTTTGGTGGTGGTGAAGCTGGTGAACGGTTTGCGGTAAGTTTCTCCTTGTAACCGAGTCCAAACACAAGCGTGTGCAAACACGGCCAAATACAAACCAGTCGGGTGCGAAAATAAGCCAACTGAGACCGGCGTTGTACCCCTACTTCATTCATTGTCGTCGTACATGTTGATTTTTTGTCATCCAGTTGTGCTCGAAATGTGACTAATTCACAGTCCACATGCCGCTTCTAACTGAGTAAACTTTTTCGGCTAAAATGGAGCACAAAATAACTGACAGAAGCCAGCGAAAGTGATCGGTGCGTTCAAACGTCTAATGGGTCTCACGTTGCCAGTCGAAGAACAGATGAATGATCGTCCGTTCAGATGTTTGGCAAATGGAGATGCGTCAAGTTAAAAAGTCATGACACAAAATAGAGTCACGAATGTATCCGCACAACATGCCGTTTCTAGTTTAGGCCGAACAAGTAAGCGTTATTCAATCGTACACAGTTGCTGGTCAATTGATCTATCGATCGGTCGATGGGATAATTATGCGTGAAGTTGAAAAAGGCCAATAATAGCGTGTAAGATGTCTTGCGCATTTACATTTCGTTCGCATCCCATCGGTTACTTTGCGGAATTAACATACACATATAATGAGGGAGCAAACAGCCAGGCGGAATCGATCTAGTCATATCTGAGACAATCAGTCAGGTGACCAAAATGGAAGCAGCAAGATGCAACTGAAGCGTACTCATTAAGAAGAACATGAAATATAGTTGTTGTAGGTCAAAAGGGTAATAGGAGTCCAAAGAGAACAATGGTCAAAAAAAATCCATACAGGTTGGAAGGAATTGGTGAGATATGGTTAGAAAATCTATACGGATCAAACAGAATTAAGAAGATGTACATCGATTTACACTGATTAAAAAGATATCACAGTATGAATTTAGGATGGATGAGGTGGTTCAATAGTTGTTAGATTGTATAAAGAATACAACGGTCTGAAAAGTTTGGGTTTGGAAGAAATACAAACGTAAAATGAAGTCAAAGAGCACCAATTGCATTTTTACCAACATAGCGCAAGGCTAATCACCAAATGTTTCTGGGCACACAATGTGGGATTCATCCGATGTATTGCAACAGCTTCCGCAATATTGAGAGTCTGTTTTAGTTTGGGTCTGAAGATCACTCTAAAGGCAGTTTTTCGGTCCACTGAATGTCCGGTCTGCAAAAGGTGCTTTGCAGTGGCACTGACGACACAACCGACCCACGAATTCAAAAGCCATTTCGGTATGTGTTCGTTAATGCGTGTTTCGAGGTGCTTCCTAGTTCAGCCGATGTATCTGCTTCCATAGACACAATCAAACGTGTGTACAATGCTGGAATGGGCGAATAGGGGCACCACGTCCTTTCTAGGTGTGGTTGGAACACGGATAGTTTCATCCACGTAGACCAGTCGGGTGGCGTTGTAAGTGCGTTTAAGCGCTGCATCTAAACGGCGTTTTGTGAGGGCTGAAACATTATCACCTTTGAAAGGCAGAGTTAAATAAACAGGCTTGCGAGAGACAATAATGGGTGTAACACGTATAGGTTGTGGAGTAGAATACTTTTGGATGAACTTGTCAGGTTAACTATTTTCTACTAGAATCTGGTGTAGTAACAGCATTTCACTTTTTAACTGATCTGTCACGATACGTCGAACTCTGTGAAACAAAGTCCTAACGAGGTGCAAAGCTCTTAAAATGCAAATGCTGTCCTGTTCACGTGGACTTGTGATAAACACGTCTTGAAAGGGACCCATCTTCACGTCATTCCAGCAAAACGCTGTTATTGGCCTTTATCAAGTTTATCAGTGGGAACCAATGTTTCAAACTATGCATGAAGTATAGTGAGATGAAACTGCAATTATTGAATATGCTTACAACGGAGCATCTGTGAACATTTCTTATTTATTTATGAGATTAGAGTTGTTCATGAAAAATTCGAACCGGCAATCGGTGATCGCGATTGAGAACTTGTACTACTTGGAGTGGATTAATCTGAAGAACAACCTGTCTGGTGGGTGGCTTCTCGGACGCAGAAAATTCTTCAAACTCAACTAACCAGTTATAAAAGTGGGCATTAGGCTGATGATCAAACGTCAACTTGGAGTGTTGAAACACTCGAATATCTTATTTTGGCAGATAAATTCAGTGACCTTGCTGTGGTTCGGACGGATTGGGAACTTAGGTGCCTTGTTGTCCCTTTTGTCTGGCAAAACGCTAAAGAACTCAAAATCGTAATCTGTTCACTAGCTCATCTGACAGACTGATTAGAGATCCAGCCCACGTTATTATTTAGACATCATTATTCTACGTCGCCTCGGTCATCCAAAAATTCACATGAATCACTTGGGCATCGTGGTACTACTGTTGTATAACAGGCAGCCTCGTTTGTGAATAGTGTAGTGCGTACATTAGAGAACTAAAGTGCAAGCCTCAACCCCAGGACGACGATGGACCAGAAGAGACTATCAGCATAGTGTGTACGCACTGTCGGGGAAGTGCAACCAGAGCGAATGGCAACGTACTGCTACCCAATGTGTGTGAATGCACATCAGCCGTGCAAATGGGTGTACGTGTTCGTGGTCCTATGTTTGAAGGTAATCTTTACGGGAGTTCATACAATGAACAACTTTGCACGCTAGGCGTCTTTTGCTGTCACAACACTACGACGGTGCCACAGGGCGCTAACTACACCATTAACACCGTGAAGATTTTTGTCATGAGTACGGCATTCTTGGCACCTGTGAGTCTTGACATGCAAGCCACAGGCATACAACCGTTAAGTGTGTTTTCGGTCAAGCTTATGCACCTCTTGAGCGATCAGAACTCACCTTCCACTTCAGATACGTTTCGACTTGAATTTCATTGAAAATATGTATCACATAAAAATCCTCAGTGTAGTCATAAAAAATACTGTGTAGCGAACAAGCTCGTTTTCAGTTATTCATCATCAGGCTAAATACATCACGTTTATATCACATTTTACAGGGGAATCATGAATGGAGTAAAGATGGACGGGTGGTTTATGAAGTCAGTCAATTCAATGTCACTATGCATCAAGTACCTACTTGAATAGTGGTTCTTGATAGGCTAACAGGCTGTACGGGTTACCTAAAATTCACAAAATTGGGGTCCCACTCAGACCAGTGGTTGTCACATATTCTTGATCCCTTCAGGCGGACGCTTTCAACGTACAGCGTATACGATTCTTTTGATTTTGTGAATGCAATTAAAGATGCCCATTTAATGGGGCAATCAATGTTTTCTTTTGACGTCGCGTCCTTGTTTACTAACGTTTCAATACGTGAGACGATAGATCATCTATGTGATTATATCAAGCATGGTGACATGGATATTCGGATACTGTCGATCGAACTCAAGCAATTACTTTATATGTGCACATATAACATACAGTTCAAGTTCAATGAAGCAATTTATCGACAAAAAGACGGTGTCGCAATGGGATCACCGTTGGGACCACTGTTTGCCGATATTTTCATGGCGAAGTTGGACAACGAACAACTGAGCTTAGCAATGGGTCAATGCAATTTTTACAAGAGGTACGCTGACGACATCCTTTGTGTCCTTGATAATAGTGTAAATCCGACTGACATCGTAGCCACATTTAACTCCGCACACCGAAATTTGAAATTTACTTTGGAGACAGAAATGAATAACCAATTGGGCTTTTTGGATGTGCGTTTATGTCGCCGCAATGATGGCTCAATTCAGCGCGCGATACACAGAAAGGATACGTGGAATGGTCAGTATGTTCACTTCAGTAGTTTTGTACCGCTCGCCTTAAAAAGGAACCTAATTAACTGTTTGATGGGGAGAGCCATAAATATTTGCACAGACGACACAATTACGGAACAATTGGCGTTCATACGTACGATATTCATGCAAACTGGATACACGGAAAGATTCATAGACAGAGCAATGCAACAGCGGGGTGACAGAGACCAGCTGCACCTAGTAGAAAAGAAAACCGTACACATCAGATTACCTTTCAAAAGCGATACGTTAGCCGAAACTATCACGTGCAGGCTCACGAATACAATTAATGCGACATTTTACGCTGCTAGGTTGCGTGTCCACTTCACATCCAATCCGGTTTTGTACCCACGACTAAAAGATAAAGTGCCTGTTTCTGCAGCCTCATTTTGTGTATACTCATTTACTTGTTTCTGTGGAACCAGTTATGTTGACCACACGACCAGACGCTTATCTGAACGAGTCCGGGAACACCACCCAGCTTGGCTCAACAGTGGAATAACGAAATCTGTCAACAGCGCCATACTATCGCACCTGGTGGATTCCAATTATTACGTTAATGTGACGGATGCATTTCGCCCAATCTACCGAGTTAAGGTCACCCAGTCGAGGGCGGTGAGGCATAGGATTCTGTCCACAGCAGAAGCTATTGGAATTCGTCTGTTTAACCCACCCCTGTGCGTCCAGAAACGTTTTGTTCAGACTTTGGATCTACCTTGGCCATCCGCATAGCCTGTTAGCCTATCAAGAACCATTGTTCAAGTGGGTACTTGATGCAGTGTGACATTGAACTGACTGACTTCATAAACCACCCGTCCATGTTTACTCCATTCATGATTCCCCTGTAAAATGTTATATAAACGTGATATAGTTAGCCTGAAAATATGCATGAAAACCACAAAGGAACGAACAAGACTTGTTTTTTGTGTTGGATAATCAGGCTAATTACAACACAATAAATATGAAGATGATAACTGGGATGAGTCAGAAAAACGGTGTGTTTGTTATCGGTAACGCAATCACTGTTCCAAATTGTGGACTTGATTGATTGTGGGCCAGGAGAGATTAAGTGTCAGCACAAACTTCTTCTGAGTGCAGAGGTCAGAGTTGCGCAGTCGGATACTAATGACCTCGGCAACGATCAACACTCGAAATCTCAGCATTCCTGATCGATACCTTGGCATTCGGTAGACAGTCTGTAAGGCGTTTTTCCTACTGACAGAATGATTGGAGTCGGTCAAATGACCAACATTCGCGCTTGAAACCGTTTTAATCACGCCACTGTTCAACTAGGCAGTATGATGTTCATGCACTGTATCAGACAGTCGCCTTGTAGTAAGACCAATGTATGATGCTCGACATGAATAAACGAATAAGTACGCACAACAGCTGGTTGTAGGACATGGAAGTTTGTCTTTGAGTTGTGACATGATAACGAGCGTTGAACAAAACTCGCGCACAAATAACCGGCAGGGTAGATTGTTTCGACTGACTTCCCTGGGCTTTCTTGCAATAATTTCCGTTATGGGGTCTTCGTTGAAGGTGACTTCAGTTTCAGGTGTACCACCTGCATCACTTTTTGAATGAAACGCATTGGGTAGCCATTTCTACATGAAAATTTAGCTCAGCCTGTAAAGTGTCAGCGGTGCATATCTTTAACGCCCTACCCGTTAAACGTCACATGAGATTTCGCTTTTGAGTAAGCAGAACGAAACTGTTAGATTGAATACACCTACCACCCCAAGTATGTTTTCTGTATATACCTGTATGCACCACCTTGTATGTACAAGCCTGTATATGCCCACTGCTTGGGGTGGCTTTGGGCATCAGCATTTCAGAACACACTTATGATTTTCCCTTTGGTTCGTTCATTCAAATTGGGTTCTTAAGAACCCGGTCATTTAATCAATAATAAGTGTTCCCAAACAGTTGGGTTCAGATTACGGTGAGAATTTGCAGATTTAGAGTAATTCCTATAGCTTTGAGCAAGAGGTTCTATTAAATGTATGTTAAACGTAGTTTTTATGCCACGTAATAATGTCATCTATTTGTCTGGAGATATGTAAACCAGTGTGAACGAAACTGAGGAGGGATTGTGAGCCATAAATTTATGTTTGATGTTCTACTTTCAGTTACATTTTCCAAGCTCCCAAATGTGATCATTCAATAACATTTAAGTTGAATTATCAAGTTTGGTTAACTGCATGTTTCTATGTTTTGCAAACGGGCAACAGCTACCAATTAAAATCGTAAAGTGTCACCAAACTGTACAAAAATGGCAAATAGATACATAGTTGCATTTATATTTACAGTCTACGGATAACGAACTAATCAGAATTAAAAGGCTGACTTATTGGAGGATGAAGTCGGGTTAGTAGACACCACCAAATGTTGGTCTCTTGAACTTCTTGTTAGTAGATTTACAGTTCATTTTGTAGTTGTTTCTTATCCAACTGAACCCCTTAATTTTCCGATAAGAGGGGTGTGGACATGTTTAAATTCTCGGGCAGGCTTTCGAACAAATTGGGACTAATCAGTAAACGTAAGGTTACAAGACCAAGTAACGAAAGAGTGTCCGTGTGTGTGCACATTAAAAGTCGTAAATCTTCGTTGTTTCGCAGAATTTGACCCAATAGGAGAGGAAGGTGAGCAACAACTACAGACAGCTTAAGTAGAAGTGTAAGTGCCTACAACATCATACTGTTTCTAATTAACTTAGTTTTTCATAGGTTGTGCCCATTTTAATTTGTTCGAATCGTCAGTCTTTCATTCAACAATACTGGCTTTATCAAACTTAGAACACCGCCAGACCTTGGAAATTGTGCATCCAGCCATGCTGTACGGAGTTGTGAGAGGATACCAGGATGTAAGTAGTGATTTATCTAGGCTCAGTAGATTCGAGCTACGCTCTTAGTAGAGCTCATCCGTTGTGCATATCCTCGTCCGGACTTGAGTCTGTACTCCGACCTTCATGCTTGTGAGACCAGCGTCTTAATCACATAGTTATTGACCTCAAAGTCCCTGAAATTCTATCAAAATTTGAAATATATTCAGTTGATTCAACGAGGACATTCATTTCAGTCTAACTGAGAAACCCTGATCATTCGTTTATCGACTGCAATAAACAGAGCAATCGCGTTCATTCCCCTTTCGAAATGATCGGTCAAACTGAACACTATTCATAAAGCATGTGGTTAAACATATGGGTATGATTATTTGGTTATGCCTATTGTGAGGTTGCTGGTGTTGCGGTTAACATACTGATCTCACAAGCATGAGGGCCAGAGTGAAAATTCAAGTCCGAACGAGGATGTGCACTGAGGATGAACTCTACTGAGAGCGAAAGCCGAATATAGCGTTTCCTTTCGAAGTTAGCTAACCGAAAGTCATGTGTAAATGCAAAAACTGCGATCAAGTCTGGGTAGTGTTCAACTTGAAATTATCCACATCTCCGAACTTTTATTAAATAATCTTAATGGTTTAAATCCACCTACTAATCTGAGCTTAGAGAATCCCATTATACTTTGTTCTTACCAAAGTTAAACATCCATTAATTCTCCAAAACATTAGGCGGAGATCGAAAAATTCTAAAAAATGAGAAGGTCGAGAAAGCTATTACATGAAAACACTGAACTCGAGTTGATCGTTAAAGGAGTATGTATATATGACAGAGTGCTTGCTATAGAATACTCTAACCCTACAAATATTCCAGTCTAAAACAATGTTGGAGGCCATCGGTACTCAAGGAAACCCTTTAGTCTACTGCAGCCGAATCGACCTAAGATAACTTGGTACGGGACTGACTCATCCCCGAAGAAATTCCTTCCCGAACCATATCTCCATGGCAAAACGCAACTCGAGTTCAGCTAACCTAAGTCGTCCTGAAACAATTATTTTCTACAGTGGCAGTAGTAGTTATAACTTCTCGTAATCGTCTTTAACTAGTCAGTAAGCTTGCAAAGGTTAATAAAAGCACGTTCATCTGGTTCATTATACTTTTACATTTCTGTGGTTGCTCTACTCAAATTAGCGTTGTGCGCTACCTTCTGTGTAGTAAGGAAGCACTAATTCTTCCAACTGTCAGTGAATTCTGTTTATTGATATTTTTATGCTTTGATGCAAAAGTTTTGAGATTGTGCCAGGCTTCCATCGTGTTATTAGTTCTGTGTATCCTGGGCTATTGAAACCTTCACGCAAGAAAGACGATGGACTAGGTGTGGAACTTTATCAAACAATATGAGTCGATCAATCTGTGCATCTGGTACTAAATCTTTTGGTGGCTGGATGACTCGATAGAGGTATCCCGCTCTTGACCTAGTGTACTGAAATGGAGCGATATCTGGAGCAGGAAACACGCTCATCATTTACACGACTCAAGATTCACTGCCCTACATTGTACGCAAACTAGACTTTATAGTCTGTTCCATGTTTACTCTATAAAATGGGAACAGCTTTCCGTGTCCTTTATTTCTCACAGTCCACCATAACAATCTGTTTTTAACCAATAAATTACGAACTACACAGTGTGAAAAGTAACTTGTTCTGCTTCACATTTCACTTATCCTTGATGGTCTTTGAGGAATGTTTCGATTACTTCATTCTTGACGAAGGTAGTCTCTAAACCTTGCGAGTATTGCAATTTGCTCACAGCTTTCTGTTACTTACAATTCATTAGTTGACACCTCTCTGAGAGGACGCTCACACACTGTAACTTTATTCATACTGCGTTTGGCGTAATCATTATGGAGTCAGTAAACTGCGCTCGAGAGAGTTTCTATCGTTAACAAAACAATACAGATCATATTAATGCATGACAACATTTTACACGTTAGGGGACAGCAAACTGCTTACTTGTTGACTGATTTAACTAATGGAAGGTTATATCACTTATACTCATTTACAACATTCTTGATGAAGGACTTCCGAGGTGGTTGAAACGTAGAATGTTACAACTTGCTCGTAACGTTGTTTTATTCTCGAATCCTTTACCTATTTCTGGGTTGATTGTGTTACATAACTTGAGTGCTCAGTTTAATATCATGTTTGCTGTCTTGGTTTGTGTGTCCTGTGTTAGCTCCACACTTTTCAACTGAGCTTCCTTGTTAGTGGGTTTCCGTAATCCATAAAGGAGTTTGGAATATATCGTTCATGATTGCCAGGTCTTCACGTACGTGAACAAAGACAGTAGATTCAAACTGAGGTTTGCACCAAGGTCGTGAGTGATGGACACTACTTAATTTATCAGTGATTATTGAATTAACAAGTCTAGTTTCAACACGCCGGATCAGAAGATGTCGCATGATTTTGGTGACATGGGAGTGGAGGGATTCTATGTAGTTCAGATTTGGGGACAACTGTCTGCATTTTAGCGTCCAGACAACAAATTGTCAAGCCAGTAAACCGCATAGATATAGCAACCAGTGAAGAAATGGATATGTCTGCTGTTGAGTAAATGAGGATATAAAATTATATTACTTTGTTTCAAGTCACGTTGATCTTCAAGAATTAATATTCCTCAGCTCCACATCAAAATTCAGTGGATCTGAACCATTTATTAACCATATCTCCACAGAAGTAAACGCGGTGCAACTTATGGACGAACGGCTAAGAACTCAGTTTATGAACCCAGACACGTACATGGCTTCGCCGACTCTACACAGGCCCAAACGTTCCAGCTTTGAATCCGACCCCACGGGCCACAATTACAAACCTGAACTGCAAGCTAGTCACGAACAAAATCACACCCAGCTCAAATGCACCGTACATCATCCTCTGCCAGATTCTGACGTGTACATTTCATGTCCTGCTTTGGGAAGTACTTTAGTCACCGGTCCTTGTTACCAGGGCTGTCGGCCAACAAAGACTTGCGTCCGAAACACAGAGCCCCGGGAACTGTGTGTTCCTCACGAAAGGACGGTCTTCTGCAAAAAATCCCAGTTCCCAAACGGGACCATTATACTAACCTTACAAATCAAAAGAACGGATCCTCGTCTGGCTGGTGTTTGGTCATGCACACACGGCGGACTGGAGAGCACAAAATTCGAGGTGAGTATTAGACCGAAATATATACATCTTAAACATTTGTCCTCGTTATCGAGAACGAAAAACGAATGATAGTCACCGAATTCCAAGTATGTCCATAGCCCGTGTTATCAAACAGATTGTGAACAATGGTTCAGTTATGCGGCCGGATGACCACTCATTCATTCACAATGTATTCACGATGTCATGATAGTATATTTATCCCACCACGTACGAATTTGTCTCCTTCTACGTTGATTGGTCCGACTGAATAATCATCTACTTGACTATCCCGTTGGTTGGCTGGTTTACTATCAGATGTCAGTAAGAAGGTATGCTACGTTCCACTGGCACGTGGTCTCACATGACAAGTCTCTGCATCCCGACTGTGAGCGGTTAAATTTAATGCCTAGTATCTCACTGTTTGCGGAACGCACGTTGATATTGTCAGTGTGTTACTAGCTCAATAAACGAAACGGAACCTAATAAATAACGTGAATCAACCATCTGAGTTTACCGAGTAAATTGCTTGAATATATTCAGTGCTCAGGTAATCTCGGTAAACATAACGATGAAAACCAGAGACTTTTTGAAATGTCTCGGGAACTCTACAGGATTATACTGGATACCTAGCGTTTCACTGATGTATAGTAGGACTAGAAAAACTGTTTTTTAAAATTGTTCATATTTGGTGTCTGGTGATTTAGCGTTGGGACAACGTTGGGCAAATGTCACGTCCAAAGTTTTTGAAAGTCACACCTGGTAAAATGCAGCCAAAACGATGGTCTGGATGTCGTTTTTGGCTCAAGGATGGCCAAATTTATTGATAAAACGAGAGAAAGTATAAAGTTTAACGTAAACAAAGAATAAGTGTTACTTGGAATGTAATCCTCTTAGTGACTGATACTGAATGAACTTAAGCAAACTAACCTGAAGAACAATAAAAATCAACCACTTGCTCACATCACGGGGGTCTTGCACTGACTGGTCACGAGAAAACATGAAACAACAATAATAGAGCTTGATATGGCTACTAGATGATCATTTGGTGGTTTGCTTTATTGGGCAGAATCGGTTGTATTTACTTTAGTCAACCAGTATGTGCTTAGTTGAGCTGTTTCTGGATTTTCATTTTAACTAACATTCCGTTGATTGAACACCTTGTTTCAAATCACTATCATCAGTTGATGTCGTTATGGTGGCATGTAATCGGTTATTATGCGTCGACAAACAGAGTTTGTTTTATTCGAATGCATCGATTCACCACCGAACAAAATTGTATTGCTGAATAGCAGCGGACACGAAAAAGACGTGCATATTTGTGAACTTCTACCTCATTAGTGCACGTATACTTTTAATATATATAGCCGCAATTATCCAACAGCATGACATTTATTAATTCTTGGTGCTCACATTTCCAGTGGCTACACTGCATAAGTTCAGGGCTCAGCTGACTGCCATGTCGTCTTACGCGTACTGTGTAGATGGTGTAGCGTGATACATGCATCCGTCAGATATCTAACTCCGTCGGCAGTAGTGAATGAGTAGATGTAAAACTGGACTTACTAATGAGTACGTGGACAAATGGATTGATGACTGCGTTGAGCATTTGAGTGTCGGACACACTTCAAGATCTTCTAAGTTTCAATAACATAGTCTAGATGTAGGCGTGCGCAAACACATGTGTTATTCACTGGAAAACGATACGGTGCACTTGAGTATTTCAAGTCTGGTCGATTGTATGTTTACCTAACTGATATTTTCGTTAGCAATCGCTGCTTTATTGGTCCATGGGGAAGCGCGTCTTTGTTGTGCACAATGCAGCTTTACTCGTGGGTAGTGCAGCACGATTCAAATGCAGGAAAACCACACAGCAGGTCTCAATGCCAGGAAGATAGGGAGCAGGAAGTGACCTCTGGAAACATTTATATGCGCCGAGCTAGGCATATCATCAAAGCAATTTTCGTTGCACTACTGCCAGAAATGTGAGTACACATCAGCCGACAGAAATAATGTTTGTGCTCATGGCTTCATATTTTCACTTGTCTTTTAATGGAAGTGTGGTCCAAAGAAGTTTCCCGGGCCATGCGTTCTTTGTGGTCACAGAAAAAAACTATAGACTACCACAGACACAAAGTCACAATCAGTGACGTGGTGCATCTCAAAAAGGGATAATTACAAGTTGAATATCTCAGGACAAAACCTTCTGAAGCCGTTCGAAACAAAGTACTGCCTCCCTTGTACCCACTTTTTTAAAATATCGATCAAGAAGATTACCGTTGTAGTTTTCAACAGATAGAGACAACTGTTGTCACTGTTCGGACACGGCGAGCGTTAACTCATACAATTATTAATGGTCGTAAAGAGAACTCAAGTCCCAGAAGATGCAAAAACTATATGCCAGCATTTAAAGGCGGTAGCGTCATTCTCAGCGGTGTGGAAGCATGCACCGTTGGTTGTTGGGAATGTGATCTGTCCGAATGGAGCTCGCATTCAAGCACAGACGTGAGACTCAATCCGTGGTGACGCGAAAGCAATGGCACCCCTGTCTTAGCTCAAAGACTGTTCGAAACTGCAGCGATTTGTCTATGTCCTCTGAAGAACTGATCTACGTTTCTTTGTTGGTTTGTTGAGGTCACAGTGTAGACACGGTAATTCTTGTACGTCTGTTTGCATCAGAGAGAAGTAGAGCTGTCTGGCGTTGACCGTGTGGATGGTTGCTGACTCATATGTTCCAGGTTCACATTACCGAGCAATTTCAATCGGTTTCCAAAGTGCCGACTGTTCTCTGCTGGTCTCTCTTTTTCTGAAACGGACGAATATTTCGGGCTGTGCCACTGACACCAGTTTCATGTTAGTTGGCTAGTAGACACGAGAACTTTCCGACTGACCAAGATCATTGGTTTCTGGGATCGGGTACAGGATACTGAACCTCGTTCGCAATATCTCTCTCTCTGTATTTTGTCAGTTGTTCTGTGATTCAAGGTTCTGTGGGTTATAGTTGTAAATTGCATATTCTCAGAGCATAAAGGAAATCCACGCTGTTTGCTTGCTCTCCTTCAGTGAACGGTTCAAACGTTCCACTGTACCATTTGCAGTTAGATTATACGGTACCGTTCGGGTATGCGTAATGTTGTGAAACTGGAGAAACCGACAAAACGCATGACTGGTTGCTTGTCGCCTATCCATCGAGATTTCTTTTGGTAGCCCGGACACATAGGCCCCTCAACGATCATACAGTGCCGGCAGCAAACACCTCAGTACAAATCTAGACTTCAGACTATACGCCGATAAAGCACTTGGCGACCAAACAATTCTTCGGATGCTGACGGACGGCACTAACGGGGCTCATGGTGGCAGTGACAGTTTGGGAACAAAACTTATGTGGGCAGACGATGGTTTGTACTGGTGCGTCAAATGACCTCGAACTTACATTGGTTTTTTGACGGGTGATACAGTCACGTGCGGACTCTTATTATCGCTGATATTCTTGGCCACCAAAACGGTTTCTTTATCCCGCTTCTCGTTCCAACTATTCGTGTGTATATACTTTGATCTGAGAAATGTGTTCAAGTGTAGCAACAAAGAGATCCTTGCATAAGACACCTGTTTGAAACCGTTAATCCATATCGCAAAACGTAAAGTGACAGTACCTCAATGGAGAGTTTATTAGCAGACCAGTTTTATAAGACAAATTAACTGACTTTTTTCAAGTCCATATCAGTATCACTTTTCTAGCGAACCTCCGATTTGTTGATCGTTGATAATTCATGGGAAATGAGCGCAGAATTCGTTAACTTTCCTTCAACATCATCATCTTCTTTCTTACACTTAGTTACATTCAGCGAGTCACGAAAATTCGTCAGTGGCTTGATTCTCGTAACCTTAACGGAATCCCTCCTGAAAGTCGTACGTTGATAGTTTCCCGTGCCAGCGGTTCATTCTCAGCAACTTGATATTGTTCGCTCCTCTTTTCAGTAGGATTGTGAGTTCTGCATGGATTTTGCGAAATGTGAACAAACGTCCGAATGAGTATCAGTGCTATTTTTACCGGGCCAAACGGGGGATGAGGACCTCTGTCCTACCAACTGAGTACGCTACATTTGTACGTGTGATCATCTGGACAGCATGTTCGACCATTTGTTTCCAACCATTAGTATCTGATACAGAATCACTCTCAAGCCAATATTTGAAACGGCTGTAGAAAGAAACGTAAAGCATCAGTCGTTGAAAACTGTCATAAGCGTAGATGCTATACGCCTTCTTACTTCAACACAGGCAAACTGTTGTACCAGTTTCCATTCAAGAAGGGTTTTCTTTGTCGACACACTTAACGGTCCCGCTGAAATGGCCAAGTCTGGCAGGTGACATTGGTTATACAAGCATATACCTAAGAAGTGTCCAATTTCCAATGCATCCATTGGAAGTAGAACATCTGTAATGACGTGAATGTTTTCAGTGTTTAGTTGGATCACAACAATAAATAGGGCGTGTCTCAAAAATACGATTTCAAAGACATCAAGTTTGAATTCCGCAAACTTTATTGGGAGATCAAGTTTCTCCAGCCCTCGTAATACTGAATTTAAGCGAGGGTCGTGCCCTTCACTTGTGGATCTAAACACACAGATATCGTTCACTTAAGCCACCTTTCAGGGAAAACCAGCTAGTGAATAGTTCATGAGCTTTTCTCAGGCAGCCGATGTTGAACTTAGGCCCGTCGGCAAAACCTTGTACTGGAGTAGTCCACCAACTGTTAGGAAGGCTGTGACTTGCTTGAATTGTGGCGTAAACGACATTTGGAAGGTTTTCCTTAAATCCAACTTTGAGAAGAAACGAGCCCCAGCTAGTTTTAACAGTCTCTTATAAACCGTTGGGATTATGGATCCGTCCAACACAATATGACCAATAAGTTATTGCCTATTCTCACCGTAGCCACTTCCTGAGCACCGTAAACGCTGTTCTTCGATCAAGTGGTTTGACACCATTTCTTTTGTCACTGATTCTCTTTTAGCCAGAGGGAAATGGCACGGTTTTGTTATTGGGGATCGTTGTACTCCTTCATTGAGTCGTATCCGGTGGACAGCAAGCGATATTCCGCCAATAGCCTCTTTAAGCCAGTTGGGGTATGCGTTTTTCAGGGTCTATGTGCTGATGGCCATAATCCTCATACGAACAATTGAAGGTGTTGCCACAGGATCCGCCATTACACTCCAACCGAGTATAGTTCGATTGTTCAAATAAACCATATTTTCAGCACTTAATAAACGGGTTTGAGGCAGGAGGTTTAAATCACACGGATTCAGTCAATTTATCTGTTTCTACGTTCACCGGACGATCTGAAGGACAATCACTGGTGTAGCACCACTGCCACTTTTGTGAGAATCCTGGTGTGAATCTTGTCTGGATTCGTCTGTTACTCCTAACTAAAAGGTTTTTGAGATATAGGACTTAGGAACCAAAGACAAGTAATGGAGGACGACATCTTTGCAGCGGTAGATTGGGGTGTCAGTTCGACGGTGCCAAATCGAAGACTACCGAATAGTACACCCTGAATAACTTGACAATAACAAGGGAGTTTGAAGTTCTCCTTCGCGGCATCCGCAGAGAAGCTGCTGAAAGGTTATTCTTTCTCATTCGGTGCACACAGTTAACCAATAAATTTTGGTCGCTCAGGCCCTCAGTGAGACCTTTTCTTGTGCGAGCTAGGTATGTTTGCGGATTTCTCGCTTACATCTATTTCGAGCAGTGAGGAACTTGTTTAGGTCATATGAGTTGCCTGTGGATTTATGTTTCACGAGCGGGTGTGGGTAGTAAACAGGGAGGCGACATATTCTAACTGGAAGATGTAAGCGACAGGAATGAGTATACATTCTGTATGCTATTAATAAATCGCCCTTCTTTTGAATTACGTTTTAAAATGCATGCTATCTTGGGTCCACAAAATGGTAATCAGGAAGCAATGAAACAAAACAGATTTTGGAATAGTTCACATCAGCCTGACTGATGTTTCAGACTACAGGTTTTTGCTGGTTCTTACCAGTAACGGATAAGATGGAAAGTCAGTAATGAGTGGCCACTGTGTCCAGATGGCTGTGTGATGATCACTATGTTCACTAGATGACTCTCGTTTGGAATAATTTTGACAAGCATGGAAGGGATCTGACTAGAGTGACGTCTCGTCGTGATACCGTTTATTATGTCCAAGCCTTCCGCGCTATCAACACCCTCAAGAAAGGCAGAACTTTGTTTTCACAGTTCAAATAAGATGTCGATAACTGGTCTATCTTTAGCGTATTGAAGTCACCCGTAAGAAGTAAAGAAGAAAAACACTGAAGTTCCAAGAAATGTTTTCTAGGCTTTCAATCGGATCGTCATCATCATGTGTGTTGTGAACAGTGTGTCTCGGTCGTGCATTGCTAGTCGTAGTCACAAGGCGTCACATGTGTCAGATGACCGAGATTCTTCGATGGATGTGGGTGTTAGGGAACTGAAAAAAGAGGAACACAGAGCCTCTTTTCTCCTTCAGAGAGAGTCAACAAGGCACGCGGATTATCCAGAGACATTCCGTTCAATTTCGCCACTGTCCGTTGAATGTCAGGTATCCGTAAGAGTAAGGATATAAGGAAGTGCATCATAGCCCAACTGTCTTATTTCCGGAAGCTTAATAGTTGAGTTTAGACAGTTTATGTACATTCACCTGAAAGCTACTTCCTCATGTGACTGGTTGAGCAAAGAGATAGAAGGGCGCGAGGGAGAGCTCGATAATGGAGGGCAATAACAAAGAAGAGAGACGAAGGTGGCAGAATCACATCGACGACTTCTGACTGCCCGGTAGCGTTGAAAAACCTCTTCGGATACGGCAGAAGTTTCACCATTGCTCGTGCGTAGGTGTGTATTTCTGAGATGCGCAACCTGCGTTTGATGTGTCACGACTGCCACATCCTTCCCTGGAGATTTGGGAAAGTGAGTTGCCGTTTTTATTCCAATACTTTGCAGCGATTACTCTGCGGTAGCAGGATTTAACCGAGTAAAACGAATCCACCCAAGCATCACGGTGGAGAAGCCCATCATATGGGAGCCTTTTGAGGTTTAAGGGAGGAACCCAGCACGCTTCCCATTCATAGGCTGTGGAAAGGAAGTCCAAAGCAGTACGGAGAAACAGTAACCGAAGTTGATTCGAAGATTAGATCCACCAGAATGAAGCCCTGAATACCAGCACTTGAACTGGAGTTACTGTTATGGGTTGCGAGATTCAGCGGCAAATCATATATGTTCCTTTCATAAAAACTTGAAATAATGGTTGTTATCGGAATCCAATTCATCATCCATAGTTGTCCTATGCCACTGTACACAAACATTCACTGTTCGAAAATCAAGTGATGGATGCGTGGACTCTGGAAACACATGCCGTCGTTTCGTAGTGACTGTAGCTTTGGTTACGGAGTAAGTATGTTCCATCAGTAGTGACGGTGAGGCACCACAAGCAGCGTCTTGACCCAAGTGTACTACTTGGAAGAATCTTCAGCATCGAGCTGTGTCCTGATCTACCACAGATTTTATAATCATACTTACGAGACGGGTGTGTTTGGTAGTCTGCTTTATGTCGATTTCTTCCAAAACGATACCATGCTGAGGAAGCTGTTGATGGTGTGAGAATTAAAGCTTGCATCCTGATGTTCAGGTTGTCAGTTTATCACTGAACGCGCGATTGTTTAGCTGCTGCTGACTTCATTCTGATGAGATCAGCAGCTCGGTCCCAGGACAACTTCACTGTAGTTTCAGTAAGTACTGTCTCATTAGTGTAATTATGTTCTATTCCCGCTATAAGTTGTTGGGTCAGCGCAATTCCTGCAAGCTTATTCTTTGGGAAACTTGGATAATCACTTTGCCAGGCTGGTGGGGTAAGACAGGAAAACTGTTCCAACGATCCCACAGCGTATTTTCACAACTGGTGGGACTTAATTTTTTCCTGTGAAAACATTTGTTCTTCACTCCCATAGTCAATCGGGCAGGAATAGAACATCATTTAGCAAAATTTTTGACTCCAGGTCAGTTGCGTCGAGACGAGGTTGTTCTTCATTGTTCAACGAATGTTAAGATAGCTCCAACTTCTAACTCATTGTAAGTGGTAACAGTCGGTAACAAATTCGAGTAAACTGTGAGTGTGGTTTTCCACTGAGTCCGCTTACCTTCGGTTGACTGTATGGCATTATCACACCATCAGGAGTCCGGATTAAATGTTATCGAACAAGTTAGTGGAACGCGACTCGAGTGTTTTGTTACTGATCGGACAATATCATCGGCAACCCACACAGTCAATAAACGCGATAGGGGAACAAGTCTCAGAAATTTTGCATGCTATATTCTAACCTTTACAATCGTTGGTGTCATTCTTGAAGGCGTTGGTCGACGAAGGTGTGACCTGTCAGAACGGAGCTTAAGTCTAATCATGAACGTGGGACATAAGTGTTGATGACACGCACACAACACCAATCACTACTGAACATTCATGTTACTGTTTCGCTCATTCAGGTTTTTGGTGCCGCCAAATATAGCTGAGTAACAAAAGTAGTACACACTTACAAAAGGGACGGATATACAACACTAAATTTACTTCGGCAGGTATCCTACAGAAACTGATTCTGGACCCAGGTTGGTCACTTTAAAAGACTACAGATTTATTCACCGTAAGTGGTCCGAGGACGCTGGGAAAGATCGTAAATAATGTATACCAACGACTGTTTCTACGTTTTCACACTAATTTACATACGATGCAACACGCCGCAAACTGTTTTAGTTAGGTCGAAGTTGATGCCCACTTGAGTGCAACATCATCTCTGTCTGCAGCCTTCAATAGATGTCGTGTTATGCTACCCAATAGGTGGTGAGGTGGCAACGTTGTTTATTATAGGTTAATCAGATAAACTTTTTGTTCTGTGAGTCTGTTCACTGATAAAGAATTATTGTGACCCGTCCAATGACTTCAAAATCATTCATATATTTGTGTCTTACTGCATCAAGGATTAACTTTAAGGGCGCTAGGTGGAATCAGTGCATTCCCTCTACACCACTGAAGGCTTGCTTACCTCATCGGTTTTGCTGAATCGACAACGATAACTAACTCATGGGAAGTGATTCCTATAGAGGAGACGGTTACCTGCCCAAGATGAGTGCCTTCATTAGCCGATTAAATGTGAAACAGCCACTGGGAAACCCAACACCTTAACTCCTCTGAGCAGTCGTTTGGGAGCAATTTGCTAACGTCCGGGAAAACTGACCATAAATTAAGAAATATTGGTTCTCCCCAGAGTCACTCTCACACAGTTAACATTTGTGGGCCAGAAATTATTCTCCACTGAAACTCGCCGTTATTCTCTGCTGGTAAGGAGAATGTATCTTACTCTGCACAGTTGACACCCCGGGCACATTCACTCAAGTCTTCTCATAACACTTAAAAAAGGTGACAGATATGTCCAAGTGACTGGATGCAATGCCGGAAGTGCATAATACAGCTGAAAGGCATGAGGTTGAAGAGTGACATGGCAGCGACTAAAAATCAGTGGGTCGCATAACCTTGGTGGGTTGGAGGTGTAACAAATTTGGGCGAACGTGTGCGTGAACAAAGCGAATGATGGTTTAATGGACCAATCGCAGAAGTGCAATTGTTAGATGATGTTGTAAACAGTACCGATTTATTTCATCCTAAAATTTGAACCATCGAAATGGAAAAATGGCAATAGCTTGCGAGGTGAACAATTTGCCCATCATCCAGGTTGGAACCTGGCATCGCTTCCCCTTCAAACTTTGAAGAATGATGCTGTATGCATCTTGACGTAAAACGCTTGCCTAAGTGTACGTGCACCGACCATAGTCTCATAACGAAGGTATGTTTTACACGCCGTGTAATACGAACCACAAACGAAAAGAGAAGATAAGTAGTTACTGAAGTTGGCGAATTGTTCATTAAAACAGAGTGACTGAGTTAACTAATTATTTCATGGTCCCGAAGATTTTCTTGTAGCGGTGACCGACCGTATTGCTTTATTGATGTCTCATTGCAAATAATTGTTCGTCTTTGTCTCCTACTACCGGACTCTTATGATTAGTCAGAAATGTGTTCACCGGTTTGAGGCAACAAACGCAGTTGGTCAACCAGAATGACCTTACCTGTACAGTGGTCGTTTTAGGGTAACAGATGTTAGCTGTATCTATTTCTCAGTATAATCAGCTAACATTGTGTCCCGCATATCGATAGCGAACATGGCCCACACGACAGAAATAATACTTGAACGCCTTGAGCTCATCAAGATATCCAGTACTGTTAGGCATGTTTATCCTTTACGTGAACAAGTTAGATAAACTGTAATACACTGACAAAGAAATTGCGTGAAATTAAAACCACGTATTCCAACTAACGTTTCATGTTTTCCAGTATCAATTCAAAAGCCTGCAGTTGGTGATAAGCTTTTCCCTGTCCAAACTCATCAAATAGAGATAGTTGGAACGAAGTTCAAGTCGACAGTCTTTGTCATAAAATCAGTTTTCGTCTTCTGAGTGACCGGCCCTAATGTCACCATTTAGATTGTCTCAATTGTGACAAGTGTAATGGCCTCTGCATTGCCCATTAGTCGAAGATGAACACAATCCACCTTGTCGAGATGGTTGAAAATTGAGAAGAAATAAATTACTTCCGATTCTTAATCATCGGCCTGTACTCTCTAACTAAGTTCATTCTTGGTTCAACTCATCTGATAGAGTTGATATACGGTTGTAATCCAAACTGGAAAAAACCATGTTCCGATTATTGTGGTGTAACAAAGTGAACTGGCAATGAAGTCTACTACATCCATTAAACTGAAAGATGCAAAAAGAAACTATGAGACTGGTTACACTGTTTTTCTGTAACTTTTCGAAATGTTTGTCGTTACAGATCGGGCTGGAGAAAACTACTTCGAAAACGGACGAGCAACCCACAAAGGTCCCACCGAAGACTCTTCCTACGGCTGCCAAACCCTCCGATCGTACGTTTGTTTACACAGAATTTACTACATAACCATTGAATGCTAATTGATATGCAGATACACAGTATATTCGCTTTGATATGCATACCTGAATCTCGAGTTCTGTAAAAATTGACACAGTTAATCTTGTTGTATACCATCACTGACACAAGGGCCAATTTTGTACTCATCACTAACCAACGTTTGAAGTTCAATTATTCATTCATTTATTGACTTATTTCCGGGAGATTTCTGAACGAAATTTTGCAAGGCTGCATACTGTTGTTAGATCCTTGAGTTGTTCCTTCGAAAAAATTTCCCACATAAACACAACTCTCCATTAGTGTTTCGCTCTATATGTTGGTCCGGATAACAATCTACACTGTGGTATAGTTTAGCTTTGAAGTAAGAATAATTGGTAACGTAATACGGTAACTCGATTAGGTTCCGGGATGATATATGGGCTTACATATAGCTTGTACGTAATATGGTTAATGGTAAGGTTATCACTTAAACTCAGTTGATCAGATTCTGGTAGTCCCATCGAGGAAGTCGTACATTATTAATCATAAAGATGTGATGGCTTGATTATATCTGATATGAGGTCACCTAAGGAGCAGTCAGCTCGCTCCGCTCACAAAATACGAAGTTGGTGGTTCTATCGTGCACTGCCAATAAGCAGTATTGTAGTTTTTCGTTTTGAAGTGATCTAACCGTAAGGCATACTGATCTCCAGGGTTTCAAGCAAATCTGAGTGATATTCTATTCGTAAACTTTAAAAACCTCTCATTGGCACTTAAGTAATCTATCTGATGTCACACTTGTTTAGGGCAGTGTACAACGCATCCACGATCGGATCGCGTTTGTACGGTTTTTTAGTTGTTAACGCACATATAACTTTGATTGTATGTGAGAAATTGTAATTCACACTTACAGAAGGTAACTGGATTACGTTATTTGTTTTAAATCCAGAATTACCTTTAGAAGCCACACGAGCTTCGCTGGACCAGCAGATGGGGGACCGACCACGTAAGTCTCAGGTTATTGTCAAGACCCTTAGAAAACTGTCAATCAAAATGGACTCGACTTGTTTGCTCTAATATTCTGATTTTTAGTCAGTCCCAAATTAGAGCCTGTGAAGCTGTCACCGTATGATGTGAACTCGGCAGGCTCTATGTTTGTCTATAATTGCCTGTTTGGTTGTCTGCGACCTCATGCATCGTCAGCCAACCACTTGTAGTTCGAAGTTCTTCTTTATACGGTTTAGTCAGTACAGTCGCACAGCAGAACGTAGATTATCTTTAAAGCAAAACTTTCAAGTCTGAAGGAAAGATTTCGCCGGATGGTTTGCAATAAACGGGCTTTCAAGCATGAATAAACAACTTGGTCCTGACCAATCTATGATTCATGTTGCCCTCCGCTCCACGCATCACTCACGCGTTACATGCTTCGCGAATGTCGCACCATCGCAAGATCACATAATTACGCAGATGATGGAGATCACTTTGTCGGTGATATCGCACGCGCTTACCTGGATTCGGGTGACTGTGATAGCCAACTTGTGAGTAGCACGCCGTAACCACCGACTACACCGGTGCCTTGAAGTCCATCAACACTTGACCTGGTCTTTGAGTCGCGCCCAACCCGCGCAACAAACAGGCGACCACTCACTTGTATCCAGCGAACTGTAACGAAGATCTGATCCTAGAGGTGATTCTTTGCGGCGTAAGTGTAACACATATGTAGACCATTAAAACCAGAAAATTTAATAAACATCCCTCGGCCAAGTCGAAGACATGTGGACATGAGTAGACGACCGATACTATGCGATTTGTCAATCATGCAGTCAGCGACTGCGAAACAGGCACTGTATTCCACAGAACCTTCTGCCAGGCAACATATCCATTGGAATGTCCGTCCACCACCTACCTTCCTGGAATTACTTTGGTCTGTAAGTCTTGTCGCACTCAAGGCTGCGACACAAATGCCGTAGTGGCTCAGTTCCATGATGATCAGTACAGCGCGGCGCTCCAACCTTCCCGTGGTATATCGATCCAATAGTGTACGCACACTCCGCATCCCGAAGGACACTGTCCTCAGCCTTTGGACATGGTACAGACTGATTTGCGGGACTCAACATGGAATCTCGTACGTTACAACCTGAACTGTAAGGGAATAAGAAACAAGCTTTTCTCGCTGAACCCAACCGTGTGCCTATTACTCATAAGTCTGACTAACTTGGCAGTAAGGATTGTCCAGGCCAGTAATGGTGCGAATAAGATGTTGATTTCTCAGTCCTGTGTGTGCGTGTGCAGCATACGCATTATTGGTTGTATGCGCTTCCGAGAAGTATTGTGAATTTTTTAATCGCACGGAATAACACGCCGGTAATCACTGTTATCCGTCAAGAGATCGTGGTGTCCTTCGTCTGGAGGAACCTTATTTAACACTCTCCTTCCGTGCGCTGAAGATGAGGATGCTGGAATTATAACTATTCCTAGAATGAGATCTCTCTGTCTGTTCCCAAACGTCTTCATTGGCTACATGACATTCCGAACATAGCGTTCCGTTTGTTTTACGCGATACTAAAATCAAAAAGCTGCTCTGTACATATTGAGTAAAATCCAATATATCGCTGCGTTTATGTCACCGAGAAGATCGAGCTAGGCGCAACCACATTAACATACTCATATCAAGCTGAAAGTCACTTGGACTAAAGTTAACGCGTCTGGATAACTGGAAAACCGCTCTGTAACTTAACCTTCAGGTTCACTTTTTCATAACTACCTCCCTGTATGCTTACACATATATCCAGGCAGCAATATCGAGACAGGAAGAAAAAACGCCCATTTATTGTTACCCAAATCGGGTAGCGTTTAGTAGAACGAAAGCCAGCATTTTACACTGTAGCTCAGTGTATTGGATACCTCAACCACACATTAAGACATTCGCCAAACATGAAGAGACCGAGTTAGTGGCCCAGGGTGAAATATCATAACCTTCGGAAATTCATCCCTTTCTAGTTATTTAGGGACAACCCATAACAGCCCATCACAACCCTGACGCATCCTTTGAAAATAGTGAGGATCAGGAGTGAACGCGCATGGTGTCGGTCAAAAGCATTTCACGCAAACCACAGCCTGTTGGGTAAGGCCGCAGTTTGGCGACTTGGGATCCCGGCAATGAGTTCATACGGCAGTTAATTGGTGGTAGGGTCTAGTTAAACATATATACAGTATTGTATGTAACATACCATGTTCCAACCATCGTATGCAAACAGTTGGTAACGCAAAACAGCCCATGACTAACTCATACAACCTAAACTACGACGGCTCATCGAGGAAGTGTACTGGCACATTTGAGCAACATTATGCGAATGCCCGTATTAGAAGGCAGGTCTATGTTGTCATTATTGAGCAAGCGCAGCTCATCGATGGCACAAGCGTGGAATACGATCACTTCTCACCTGCTTAATGGATTGCTCACAGAATATGAATGTCACGTAACCTTTTTAAGGAAACAGTGTACGAATTTTCTCACAAACTTGTACCGTAAGTTATAAATGCATTGTGTGCCCTCACACTGAAATATATATGCGGGCTTCTCGCCCCAGTTGACATCGTCAAATGACATCCCACCAAGAGATCCATAGGGTTGAGGACGAACTCAGAAAGGTTGACGATATAATGTCAGTTCTGCGAGCATTGCAGGCATTTACAGAAATACTTAATTCCAGCTCAGAAAATCATGTAATCAGTTGATTACCGACTGGTAGGTCTGACCAAACTAACCAAGAATGATTAATGGTCAGTTTCGTAAATTAGAGTATCGAACTGGCAGAGCTTCATGTCACTTGGGATCTACTCACCTTGGAACATCCTGCTCAAATCTCTGGCCACTGTCAACTTGATTGAGGTATTCAAAACCCCAATCGATCGACTCATTTACCAAGGTTAACCGAAAATGTAGTCCTATCGGCCACATTAGTATCGTACTCTCATAGACTGTCAGATGTGCACTAACCTGTGTGTCAGATTGTTGCTTTGCTATCATGCGTCCACGTGTCTGTCGTTAGATTTTTCATAGTGATTCAGTGTTATAACATAAAGGATACCAGATTCTTTCATTTTACGTGATTTTTGCCTCTTAAAAGTATCTTAGTTGGATATATCAACCTTTCAACAGACCAGATAGATCAACCAACAAGCAAACAAGAACTTCTGAATCATAGATTATTATTTCGTTTACATAAACCTATTAACCGAGAATGTTATAGCACTGAACCCCTTTATTTGTGATTGTTTAGATAGAAGCCGATTCTTTGCTCTTTCGAAACGTTTCGCTCACCAAGTGATATCCGTTATTCATGACTTTGTAGCTAAATATAACAAATCCCACCACTACCTTTGTTCGGAATTCGTAAACTCTTATGCTCGTGTACTATGAATATCCCGTTTTTATTCAATGATAAAGTTTACGGACAAATTGATGATGTACCAATGGTAAGTCGACTGAGGCCCGTACTAGCTGGTATATTCATAGTGTATTTACGTAGTCAGGCTGGAACGGCCCTTCGCTCTACAAGCTTTATGAACATCTTGACGACATATCCTGTATGTGAATCACGAGAGCATGCTGACCAATTATGTGTACGACTCAAGTCTTATCTCGAACATTTCGTCCACCATAAAAGTTCAGATGAATAACAAATTTCCTTCTTAGATGCGGGAATGTTTGTCAATAGTGGTGGGTCCATTGCGAGAACAGAGCATAGATAACCCACTTGGAGGGAGCAGTATAATCACTTCGAAGAATTTTCCACCAACACCGCTCAGACGTGGTCTGTTTCGAACCCTCTTCGGTAAAACTCGTAGAATTTACTCACCCGAGACGACCGAGGAAGAAGTAGGTTTTAACTACGAAACAGTGGTATACAACAGATAGCCAACACGCCTTATTTACAAGTATGCTAGAGAAACGTCGAAATGGGCAATATCAGAAACACTGTCTTGCAACCCGTGTACATAACGTTGTCACACAAAGGTGAGGATGTAACCATCCTAATACAGTGTAGACTAAAATGTGTTTTAGGTTTCAGTTTCAGCTGTAGATATTGTTGTCACTCTTCGGCCATTACATAATAAGTTGTAATTCACGTTTAATGAAATTTCTCTTTTGTTTTGTCTCCATCCGTTTTGCCTGTCCTGCCTGACTACATGAATGGGACAATCGTTGAACACTTCCTCTTCAACGGGTGCTTAGTCGCCTACATGAGTAAACCTGCAATCGTCTTCAGCGTTCTGGCGGTGCTCATACTCTCACTGCTGATCAATCTGACATTCTGTGTTCGGTGCCTGATGATGCGATCCTATATTGGTAAGTTTGCTACCTTGATGTTACTGGATCCTACACTGTTCAGTCTAGTTTATTACAACATATGACGCATTCAAAAGGCATAGCGAGGTACTCTTAATCCACGAATAATATCTGGGTGGAAGAGGTGAATAGAACGTGAAACCTGTGTTCCTATGCAGACCGGAATAAATTGCCTTCATTCACTCTACAGCACACGTTTACAGCAAAGACCTATCACTAAGCAGCATGTGCGGTGTATCTATCAGTGGAGTAATGAGAGAGTGTCTATACTGTATAACTCACGCGGGCTTACCGCCGGTCTCGGGTCGACGTTTTCGAACAGAAATCCAAATCCACAGCATGAGAAGATTTCTACTTCAGCACTTCTTCTCGATGCTGTTTGCCATCTGACTCTGTCTTTAGGTCTCAACCGTTGAAACAGTTTTCATCGTTGGCGGCTCGTTCGATTGACCATACTGTTCGTAATTTACTGGTTTTGATAGCTTAGCTAGTTTTTGGAATTTTTTGGTATATCTCTCGATGATCGGAACTGCTGAGCCTCCAACATGTTCCCTTCTCACTATAAGGGACTAAAAACCGTAAATTCATCAAAAAACTAATTCACTTCTTCTTAAAAAGGACATAACCAAATAACCTTAATAAGGTAACCCTGTTTTTGGATGTGTATGTGCACCCAGCTTCATACTGTCCGTGCATTTCCCATCAACGAACCAACAGTTTGTATCACAGTCATAATCTGTTTTCGTTCTTAGTGAAAGATCATAAACTAGTTGCTAGGTGCCTGCAAACCAAGACTCGTTCATTTCAAGTATACTCCGGTTTCCAAAAGACTGTTTATCAGTCTTCGTTTAAGTAGGTGCGAATGGTTAGTAAATCAGAGTACTTGCTAATGTCAACAATACTTAGCTACTTCCGACGGCAGGCTGTCCACCATGGTAATTTTATCTTAATGAAGTATACGAACTAGTCTGTTTGTTTTCGGTGAGTTCTCATTAGGCAAACACAACACAGGCCCAGAATTTCAAAGAGGGCTTAGTTTGTCCGGTTCAGTACGCTCAAAGAATGCTCAGCAAGAACGACAGTCGGTCGTCTGACGAGTGTATGACATCTCCCCTGAGCAGCATTGTAACTAACGTTTAGAAATATGTAAGAATGAGATAGGACAACAAATTACTGTAAAAGGGTACCACTCATGCAGGCACACATTACTTTTTATGCCGTAATCAGCAGATAATGACAAGATCGTTGGGAAGATGGCCAAGTGTCCAGTAAACTAGCCGGGACTCGGTGTGTTTAGTTTGATTAAGAAGTGTACTACTAGAGTGGGTATTTTCACTGACGGCTTACGTAGGATACATTATGCGGACCACCAAGTGACCCTTCTGGTCGTTCAACATCAAAATATAGAGAGTAACAACAAACTAAATTGTTTTTCATCGGTAGGCTAATCAGAGGAATGATAGACTCAACTTGAGGTACACTTACCCTCTAACTAAGGCAACGGAAACGCCCCTGTATAACTGGTTCGTTCAGTATTACTTTATTCATGAGTAGTGTGAAAATTTTCATAATTTAGTTGAGACTGATTCTCAAAAACCCGTTTCATTGTTTAAAGGTAACGTCAGATATTGAACGTCAATCTCCGCGAATTAAGACGCCATGAACGACGCTGCCTTAGTCCTGATGGACTGGTCAGAGTGTCCAGTCTCTGTTTTCCATTTATTCTGCATGGTATAAGCGATGGAAATCTCTTGTATACTATCCGATAAACAGCGACTCAAAGAATGTCTTTAGTATAGCGGTCAAAATTTTGCAATTGTATATAATGAACAGTTCACGCCGAATTCGTGGAGATAGTTTACTCAACAGATCCCTTCGTGCAGAAAAACTAATAAACGAATGGTATTCTCGAACTTTCAAAATGTGACCTGCGATATTTTGATCATAAAGTCACTCCCGAAAAACTACCGTTAGTTACTGTTCCGCTGACTTACTCAGCGGTTATCCATACTCATGAGGTTATAGCAATTTCATATTATATGTAAGTATGTCTGAGGCTGAGACAACCTAAATGAATCCACAGGCATTTTTAAACGCTGCGTAATGTGTTTTGTATACAAAAACGGAAATATGTACTTGTTCACAAACAAAAATCTGATTGGTTGTAATCGACAGTCTAGATTATCAGTGTTCAAGTTCAATTCACGAACAGCATGCGACAACAAATCTTCTCTCCTGATCAACCTCAAAATCCTATGCAAGGATTTTCAATATTTGTTGTTCTACAGTTATTAATTGGAGGCAATGTTGTTCCTGCATAAATTTGAATAACGTATGGCGTATGTTGCGTCAGCATTTCGTCCATTCTCGTCAGTCAGATATACGGAATGATAATTGAATGGATGAACAGTCGGGTGCAAAATATTTGGGTTTACCTAAACAGCAGTCACCACTCAGCTCTCGGCACGTCTTCGTAGTTGAATATCTAGAAGGAACGGAGACGTGAGATAGACAGGTAACTGCGGGGGATGGACTGATAATGGGCCGACTAACAATTGACTCACATTTCAGACGTACATTAATATGCCAACAGTTAGGGTCTGATTCGCAAGATGAACTACAGAATAATGGGAACACAGTGGGAAAGCAGAGGAGCATGGGAGAAGTAGGAATTTGGTTAAAATAGCAATAATAATTGTCCTCTTAAGGTAGACCACCAAGATGGCGCTAGATTAACTACTGTCCTCTCCTGGACGCATGGAGAAGGTTTTTCAAGGATGTGCGGCTAGTGCCGAAAGAAAAAAATTAATCCGTGTTTGCCCAAAAACTGGCAAGCTGTGTGGAAGGTCATCGTGAGGTCTGTTGTATGACCAGACTCAAAAAATTGTTTTGTTAGATCAAGTTTAATTGCCTCGCTTTTGGTATTCGGGTGTCACTTCTGGATATGAACAACACGGTTAGAACACGAAAACTGGTAGATGCAAGCATTTCCTATTGACTCATCAGTACCGAATTCACGATAACACGAAACGGTTTTTTTATATCGAACAGTTGGGGGTGGTTGGGATGGATGGTCGATTGATGGGTTAGGAAAGGTCGCTAAGTCCAGGGCAGGGTCAAACTCACGAACAGTTGCTTCTGAACACACAGGGCCGGCTTCAGTCGATTGATTGGGATAGCCTCATCAAACCTTAAGAATCTTGGACTGGGATGACGTAATAAGATTCTGAATACACAAGCCGGATGCAGATAGAGTGTGAGGTGACACCGACAGGTTGATTTCCTTTGATTGAAGGCACAGGCAGCTTCTGGGTTCGAGCTAGTACACAAAGGTCGGCTATGTTGAATGTTTGTCTAATCGAATTAATCAGTCTTCGCATTGTTTAGTGCATACTGTAATCGCCTTTAAAGGGCAATTCTATATTA
>LUCH01001254.1:6251-24881 GCA_013368495.1 Paragonimus heterotremus | reverse complement strand
TAATATAGAATTGCCCTTTAAAGGCGATTACAGTATGCACTAAACAATGCGAAGACTGATTAATTCGATTAGACAAACATTCAACATAGCCGACCTTTGTGTACTAGCTCGAACCCAGAAGCTGCCTGTGCCTTCAATCAAAGGAAATCAACCTGTCGGTGTCACCTCACACTCTATCTGCATCCGGCTTGTGTATTCAGAATCTTATTACGTCATCCCAGTCCAAGATTCTTAAGGTTTGATGAGGCTATCCCAATCAATCGACTGAAGCCGGCCCTGTGTGTTCAGAAGCAACTGTTCGTGAGTTTGACCCTGCCCTGGACTTAGCGACCTTTCCTAACCCATCAATCGACCATCCATCCCAACCACCCCCAACTGTTCGATATAAAAAAACCGTTTCGTGTTATCGTGAATTCGGTACTGATGAGTCAATAGGAAATGCTTGCATCTACCAGTTTCCATGTTCTAACCGTGTTGTTCAAACTTCTGAAAGGAACGAACTGTTTTAAATTTCTATATTTGTTCCGAGAATTGAATCTGTAGTGTTCTTACTTCACGATCTATGTAACGTAATCTGTCAATTCGTGAATAATGTATGATTTTGCTTGTTAGCAATGAATATTTTTTCGGGTTTTAAGGCACACTTTCTGTCAGGTGCAGCACAGTGGACTTAGTTAACTCATATCTGCTGCTTACCGTCTACGTGAGGATTCGATCTATGAAGATTGATTACACCATCGTCCTTGAAGAGCAAATAAAAGTGTGTGCTGGCTTATATATCCGTTTTGGAGTTATTCAAACTAGGAACCCGACAGGTTTATCGATGGCATAGTCAGATTGAATATCAGTCCAGGTTTTAAAATCAGTTCTATTTGATGAACAAAAATCAAACCGATCGAGACAGTTTTCAGTTTCAGAACTTGAAATTACAGGTCTGAATTTGATAGTGAGATTTTCGAATGTGTGTTCCTGTTTCCTCTTTGGGTCCAAGATAAAACTCTGGATGGACGTAGGGAAAAACTGGAAGGGTGTGGAAGAAAATTGTGGCTGTACAAAAGTAAGTGGCGTGCTGGTGCGTAAGTTGGAAATCCACTATAGGGTATTTCAATCCGTGGATACATTTGCTGACTTATGTGAATGGTTTGTGATTGTGAACAGGAGTTTGTTGGATAGATTATCCTGCTAGATATATCGTGAAACCTATGACCTATCAACTTAACTAGCATTAACCACAATGTTACATAACGCAATCCATTTTGAACAAGTCTTAACAGCAAATAGGATCTATCAACAAAACAGTCGGTGCTTAGTCAGTGTTCTGCTAAACCATTCATTACTACATACTGGGATACTTGCCAGCAGATAGTTCTACGTTCAAGAATAATGTGGGTTGGGACTAGACGCATTTTAATGTTTCCGTAGTGAAGCGATAACTGAGTGAGTTATTCTAACCACTGCATGGGTCGTTTTTCTGAGGTTCATTGCTCTTCCAATGGCACATTTCTGAACAGCTTCAGCAGCTGCATCATTCGTTCGTCCTTTCAAAATGGTTTAGTTATGTAAAAGGATTACAAGCTGACAGTTTTCTTCCAGCGAGCGCTGTTTTTCGCTGCCGCAATCGATTGGCGTATAGGTAGAATTAAACAGACGACGAATGGACATGTAAAAATGAAGACGGTCATCGGTAAGCTAACCATGGTAAATCGTGTACGTCTCCTAGGCTGTGGTCCCCGTATCTGATGACTGGGCCACCATTCCGGTTCACTGGCCTGAAAGTCACCGTTGTAATTCAGAGTTGCCCATAAAATGAGTGCAACTGATGCAGCGGGGTGGTGAAAACCCGTAAAAGATTATCTCGTAGACGCTGCCTTCTTTTCGCTTGCAATTTAGTTGTTTGCAGATACCTTCATGTTGAACACTTGGATCTAGACACGGGATTTCCTTGTATTAAGCACCCTTCCCTCCTTTCTATCCTCATACTAAGGCCTATCTCTTCATCTTTTCTCGTGATTGTATTGCAGTTAAACAACAGTGACAACCACTGATATACTGTTGACAGTGATGGTGCTGACGGTGATTTTTAGCTGCGACTTGAATTAACCACATATGACAGGGTTAAATACATTGAACATGACACCAAAATTTGGGTTATAGAAGCGGACACCAACACATCTACTGGCTACCTTCAGGTCTGACTTCGTAAAAGACTCTTGTAACAGACAAGCGAAAATACTCTCGACCATTGACTGCTCAGAACATCTCTCCCAATGAGAAATCGGACTGTGGTATCAATGGAAATTAAAAGAAATGAACGTAATGGGCTTCGGAAGTAAACCGTACGAGAGCATCTGTCACCCACAAGTGAAATGTTTAGGTAAAAAACTCCTATGCTAGTTACCTTTCTAGAGAAACATGTGTAGTCCGGTCACCCTCGATGGTCTTTGATGACCTTCTGTTGCCGCCGTACTGTCGCTTTTGAATGCAAAGTTACTACAAACTACCAACTTAAAGTTAGTGCAATGGTATATACATTGCAGTCTTATTCAATATTGTGTAATATACTTACGTCGTTTCCATTGTGGCAAACTACATTCCGTAAAGTAACAGTGTTCACATCCTTTCCATCAGGACTGCCTCTCAACCATTCCAATGCTTGTTTGGAATCTTAAGGTCGGTGGAAACTCCAGTCGACATTCGGCTACCTTAACAGCTAACGTCCGCCTACCTAGCGCCTTGTATTGTATTCGTTGAAGCCTGCCTGCTCGTACGGTAATTGACGTGATAAGTAAGTTATGGTTGTGGAATCAGTTATCTTCTCACTGCTGTTTCCGAATTGTGTTAGCTTAAGGCCAGGGAGTTGTAGGTCCAAAGGAGGCTGATAGAATGAGGCAGGGCTACGGAACTCTCCAGGATATGTTCTGTAGTTGCCGACAGATGAGGTTTCATCCATGCTACTTCTTTGTAGAAACTTTCCAGCGGCCCAACTTAAATCGGAAAAGTAAATACATAACCCATCACATGTGATCCGCGAGTATTTGACAGCTGAAACGTTTACATCCTATTGAAATCGGATGGGTCATTACCTCTGTAAGGTCAAATTGAGCGTATCGTGATCAGTATTCTGTAAATGATAACTAACTTCTATGAAAGCGGATGTGGTAGAATTCCTCTTCAAAGTACTTCACTTTATAGTTGTTTAATCAGTCTCTTCTTGGTAGACTCAAAAAGAGTAAAAATCATAAGAAATGTTTGCTGAGCGCTGAGGCTTAATATTGAAAAATGAATTTTATAGACAGCGTAGAAGACGTCAATCTTTGTTTGTTTACACCCTTGAGGATGATTTGTCAACACACTTCTGTCCCAGAAAAAGATGTAGTTGGTGAACTGTAGACTATTAATTTCATAAAGTCTACTTATTTGGAATAATGCACAGTTGGAATTCTGATGCACTACTCAACCCTGATTCGGAGCACAAACGGGGGCCACGTCCAAGTGTCAAAAGTCTAACCAAATAAGGATTTCCAATGATCGCCTAGTTAGCTGCCTCTGCAAGGCTCATTGCACAAGTCCGCTGCGGTGAAAGCCTTTGTTGACCAAAGTCACAAACCGAAGGTTCACGTTAAAGGGTCTATTCCATGCTGCGGTATTGCTAGGATACTGGGCAGCTCATCTGGTAAATCCTGTGTAATGTAAATGGTCTACTGGCCGTGAGCATCCATGGCTGGAAAACTAACCGTCGATCATGATCATGTTGAGTGGATTCTGGCGACCAATTGGGTTTTAAAGATCTGAGCCATCCAAACAATGAGATTAGAAGACACTGAAGTTGTACAGATAGGCTATGTCGTCATGACTCAACCGAATTTTGGCGTGCATGGGTGATACATGCGGATATCTTGAATTTGCCGTCCATAATGAAAACCCCTAAAACGTAACTTGTGCATACTGGGTATGTGACAACGAGCTCAGGTTTATCTGATAGGACACTATACATGATTGGGGAGCAAAGAGGCAAAATTCAAGTTTCCGCAACAAGAATCTTTGTAACAACAAGGCTATATCATGTCACAAATTACTGCATGTGAAGTAATCGTACATGAAATAAGATAATCTCACTCGCGGATAAAAAGTTACCTATTGACACCGCTAAGGAAGGCCTAGGCTTTGATGAGCAAAGAACTAAATATTATTTGATGAACTTCCGCATCTTTTTCAAAGCTAAGGTCTTTACACTTGTGTGCGGAGTGCAGCCTGGATGATTTAGACGGGCTGGTTGGCAACATACACAGGAATGTCGCCGGATGCAAACACTGTAATAGCTTGGAATGGTGCCTGTTTTCTGGACAGTGAGATGGGTCACTGGCTGTTGTAGACGACAGAGTAGGTCCCGTTGGCGACGACTAGTTGAACAAGTTAACGCAAAATACGAAACTTTTCCGTGCGTGGCTGGCACTTACTCCGGAGCTAATCCTCATGAAAACATGCATAGCTATCTTGATGGCAAAATAAACCAGCTGTTACAACAGATTGAAACACCAACCATTTGGCTCTTATCCATGATTTAATCGGAACAATATCCAGAACAGTTTGTGAGAGTTAGTACACATAACTACAAAATCACTGTTGAATGTTTCCAATAAGTCTGCTGGGTAACTCCACCGTTAACAAACTGGCCTTCGAGAAGGTTTTTGTTGGCCTTATGTATGTACACGGGCAAGTCATTTCAACGTAAGTATGTGAAATTATCAATTATATTTATTACTTGCTAAATTGCTTCCATCACCAGGAAGATATGATCGTACACATATGAACAGTTATATCACAAACTGATAAGACACGTCATTGTTTAACAGCAGCAGTTTATTGTCTTCTTCCTTTAGATGCAAGTCACGAGGGAGCCAGCAACGCGGAGTGTCTTGCAAACTGTTTGTGTATACCGAAAGATATGCGCAAGTCATCCAGTTTACGTATGGCTCCAGTTCTTCCAAAATCTACCAGCTGGATTCCTCAAGCCAGCCTGAATGGCTCCTACCAAAGTTCGACCCCCATTATGTATCCCTCCAATAACATTTCAAAACTGCCGTTAATTATGGGACAACAGACACCGAACGAACTCACAGGAACTTCGTACATTCCTACCGGTTCATTACCTGGAACATTGAGGAGACACGCTCAAGCACGCTTCTACGGCAACCCCTCACACTTAGACATTTTCAGCAATTCGAATTTTATTTACAATCCTGAAAACGTCATCAATGCCGCAACGGCTGCTGACTTGGGTGCTGGGCTAACATATATGCCGTCATACGTACGTGTTCCTTCCGTCAATGCTCCATCACCGAACCTCAGCCAAAGATTAATTTCAAACAATCCGAACGGCATCTATCAACAACAAAACATACTGACACCTGTAACAAACGTTCAGGCACAACCGACTGATGGCCAAGGATTACCACAATATTATCTGAGAATGCCACAAGCACTACTTGGAGGACATGTGGTCTACGATGATGTGGCCGCTGGAACTTCCAGTATTTTAGGTCATTACAACCGCAGTCCAAATGGAAGCATGGTTGATAATCCTGTCTCCCTCTTTCCACTACCATCATTGTATCACTTCCAGCAGGCCAAAGCGGCTAATTCTTCCGAAACAACACCGTTGCTCAGTTCCAACCGTTCAAATGGTCCACAGGTCGATGTACCTGACTTGCATAACGGACATGCCGTCCAGCAGCCAGTCACGGTGAACGCACAACCTAATTCACAGCCCACGCTACCTCCACTGAGTGTACAGGCTGCTCCCGGTTGTACATCAACAGCTGAAAAACCCGGTGGTGAATGATACGTTCGAACAAAACAGGAAACTTCCTCCTAAATTCGGATGGTGACGATTCTGAACTGAGAAGAAGTCTAAATAATAAGCATGACAAATGACTTGAACATAAGTAATACGATACGGTGGATCATTAGCTTATCTATCGCCATTAATTTCGATTGAACTCCACCCCGTTTGCTACGACGATCAAACATGTGGCACCCAATGATTTTGGGCTTCTTGAGAATAATCAAAAACGTTTACATTGAAGGGTCAATAAACAACACCGTTCAAATAGGACGCTTTTGACGTCAGTACCTATTTCACATTAACATGAGTACAAAATGTTCACAAAGCGTTATTAACCAAGAGCTTTTTGTGAGTGGGAGTTATTGATAAAATCAACATGTGACCAAGCAATTAAAGCACGGGATAAAAAAGGCACACGAGTGACCGAGTTCAGATCGATGAGTGAGTGGTGTACGCATAACAGACACAAACAGTAGGTTGCATACCAAACGAATAAAATACGTACAGAGAGGGAGACTGTATTATTCTTGATGGTTTAAACTGCAGTCATTTCAGGTAGTGGAAGAAGACTTAGGGAAAACAGAAAGGTAAAACGGAAGGACCAAAGTGTTTATGAAGATTAACTGATTACTCTACGCGTAAGACTTTAGGTCGTGCTGAAGTCAGAAATTACGGAGCATAGTGATCTAAGTTTCCATTAATGGCAAGTAGTAGGGACAGATGGGCCTAAGAAATTAGTCATCACACATAACCAACCGGACAACTTGAGGGCTGCACATGTACGAATGTAGCCTAGCCTGTGCGTATGATTGTTCGGCCGTGTTTAACGGGAGGTCGATGGTGGCGGGTGCGGTTGCTTCACAAAAACTTGGCCGAAGTTCAAGTCCCAACATTGGGGGGTTATGCACTACTGACCAGCCGTAACAAAATCGAACCTAAAGTATGGCGCATCTTTTTGAAAATGACCGGCTGAAAAGTCTGTACGAATGCGAAAGGTGCGATTGGTTGTAGGGGATGGTCAACTCTGTATGAACCGAAGTTCCTTACCACAATGAAAGTTGTTCGTTTGACTTAAGAGGAGCCAAATATTGTGGTATGCTGTCACACCATAGAGTGTCTGTAAATGGTGGAAATGGTAGTGGAATGATGCAATTACATTCTACAAGGAGAAATTTGGAAATCCCTCTCCTGCCCCATTGCCCACTTCCGTTAAACCACTAAGACATGTTACGGTTTATTCCAATAGCACGTATGATTATTTAAATTACGCATTATAAACAGCGAATAAAAACCAGGACTGATCTTTGGCTTCGCAATTCCTTGCAGTATGAACCAAGAAGGTATGTGTACCCTGAGGCAATCCTCGTTGACAAAACCACAAGTTGCATTTACATTAATTCTGCCGGAATCTGACTAATAAGAAAAGTTGATAACGGCGAGAAATAATTGCTGGTTGAATTTTCGTGCACGTAGGACCTTTGCTTTCCATTGTTTATTGATTCTGAACCTCTGAAAAGTTTCCAACTAAATGATTTGTCAAAATCACTGTGAAGTACTGAAGCTGAACCGTCCATTTTCCAAATTTTTGGGTTTCTCTACGTAACTACAGCTGCTCTATTTGAAAATGAGGCTGTTGGTAATAGTGAGTAACCCCCCAAGACTTCGACGCGGTGGGTGAAGGTGGTAGTTTTGAAAAGTGCTGCGGATATATCATAGGTGGTCATTTTATTGCCAACGTTCCATTTACAGAGCTGCATCCGCACACTCCACGTACAATAGTGAGTGATGCTTTTATGTTTGCAAACACAACAATTCGACCTGGATTTGAAGAACAACCGAATACACACAGCACACGAATTGTTCTAACGTCACTCAAGCACAATCCTGGCTATAAGTTGTTTTTTAAAGTGATGCTGTGAATTGCAGTTGTCAAGAGAATAGATGGCCAATTATCCTGATAGTTGGTTAGACCAGAATCGGTCACTAAGCCGAGAATATTATAAACGACTAGTTTGAAAGTAACATCTATACTGCTACCTTGGCGAGGTGGTCAGAATTGTGTACTGTTTTGATCCGGTGGACTATGCTGATTAGGACTCCGGTCCTTCCAGGTTCAACCTTGTAGGACAGGCAAAAGGAGGGCAGTCAGACGAAAAGCAGTTACACACATAGGGTTTTATGTCGCACTACTGACCGCGTAGGAGTGCTAAGGTACTGAGACACGATCATATGAGCATACACCAGAACTATCTTTATGGTTGCGGCACTGTTGTCTTCCGTATCAAGAAGAGGAGGTTAGAAAAGGTACCATCAAACAAAGAGCACTCCGATCACCCAACGGTTGGCCGTGACCACCAACGTATTAACCAATACGGTAGGAAAACAGTTATCTCTCAAAACCCTGATGTAGCTTCGCGTACATCCACTGCGCGCAGCATTGCTCAGAATCAGACAACAGTGACTTATTCACTGCACCCTCGGATTAGGCAATCCCCTCACTGCCAAGTAAGTCAGACTCTTGCGTCATTGGCTCCGGGTGTGTACAAGTGAATGCGACTATCAAAAACATCGTTTATTACATGCGTCACATTTTACGAGCTTTAAGCAGGGTTACCGATAGCACCAAATCCTCGATTTTCACTGGTCAGTATAGTATTCCATCGCCTTGTAATCCTCGCCCATCCATGTGTCTCATTTGCCAACCATGCGTCTAACGATAGACACGTGTTCAGCCTGCGCATCTGACCAATCACAACTTCGGTGCCACTAGACACAAATAAATCTTCGCGCCTAAACATTTTCGTAGGTTTTCGGTAGTCTTCACTTGCATCTGTTTCACTCGCCATCCGCATCCAGGCATAGCTGCAAAGTTCATCCCATTCGAGATCGTTTCTTGTGCACGCCGTCACCACTCTAGCCATACAGCTATTCAGCGTCTCTGCGGAAAATGTAGTCGTTCCAGTTCATGGTGGTCTCGTCGCACATTCACTTAGCAACGTCCGCCAGCCCAACCTACTCCAGCAAGGGACTCAGTAACCAATGCTGCTCTACCGACCTATCTTGACCTCGAACACTGTTACCACACTGCGGCTGACTCACTGACTCAGCGTCTGGTCTGGTTTAATATTCACGGGTCAACAAATTTGGCAGCTCTGGTTTTATTGGCCATCTCTTGGACATCTTTCCAAAGGTGTAGCCCTAACGGTCGTAAGCAGCAAGGTACATACTTCGAATTAAACATCCTATCGGTCCAAACCACTAACGCTTGCTGCAGCGTCACACATCGATAGGTCATTCCCACACGATATCTCAACACGTCAGGTTTCTGGCACGGGCAATTCATCGGACATACCAATGTGCTGTTCATCTCATTTCCGCTAAGACATCCTCACAATTCAGAATCGACCCAGGGACAATCTCTGTCGCTCAGCCACACGAGTGCAGCTTTCTGCCACGGCACATCTCAGCCGGCATCGGACTCTGCGACGTCGTAAGCCCTACCTAACGCGGGTAATGTAAGAGAACATGACTAGCATCAATGTCCACGCTGCACGGCCACTCCTGATAGCTCAGTGACGCACAACCACCTTCGATCTCCACCGCTCATTCGACTTGCAGCACCACATCAAACGCTGTGTTCGGTCATACGCGATTGTTTGCGCACGTTTGTGTAAACCATGGATATCTCCAGGCCAACAGCATTCACCACTACACGATTACGCTGATAATACTACCGGCACCAAATCTACGCCATCTGCTTAATCTCAATCCAACTAATGTCCATTCGAAAGAACTATCTGTGGATACTTGCAAGTTTAAACGCCGCATAATAGTCCTAGGCGTTGCCATTAATCCATATGCCGATTTTTAACCTATGCGCGTTCATCGCATAGGGTTTTTTGCATTAAGCAGTTTTTAGATTTTCATGTTGGGTTTCAACAATTTCACTGTATATCCACTGAAACTTGATGTGATGGTTCCAGGAATACAGAAATGAAGTAGTTAGATTAGCTCAACCCCAGAGCAATAATAATAACAACCGAACTTTGCAAAAGAAATAACTTATCCTTCGAGCGCAATTGTACAACTTGTTGTCAGCAATGTAATAAAACAACAGTAATGAGAAATAGGTTCAGTGACAATCACCACAGTTGACCTATGTCACTATGGTAGAATAAAATCGTTTTTTTGAAAACGTTTCAAAAATAGTTGCAAAACATTTTGAAAACCAACAAACCGTTCAGAATATAGCATATGTTCAACTTCTATCCTGGATGAGTTAGGTATTTATTTCAGGCTGCTCGCTCCCTGTATGTTTGTCTACATTTCAGACATATTGGAACGCTCGAACATGTTTGCTGAACCTCCGTAGAACTTGTCCGAAGACCGTTCAACGGAAATCATCTCCGGCCCCCAACTTCTAGCCTACCACAGACGTTTTCGTCCTGATTGCATTTGTACATCTTGCAATTTGCACCTGTCATGGCTTTCGCATTTTAGAAGCCTTGTAGCTCAGAAGGAGGTACAATGATGTTACCTATGTCGAGTCACTGTCAGCACCCAATTGACACACTTCGACCGCATCGTTGTGGAGTAAGCCAACTAGCAAGTCGGCCAGGGAAAGTCCCACCTGCCGTCCGTTCTGCTTTCTACAAACACGCATTCATCAGGCATCAGCACGCATCATCACCGATGTGGCTCGCAACTGTCTGCTTCTCACATGAGGCTCGCCACACCACGGTCACCATTCACGCGGACACAGGCCATCGTCAACAGTCATACACGTAATGACTCGACGACCTCCGAAGTACGCAACTTCCTCAACTACACTGCAAAATTCGCCAGTCTGCGCAGCAGTTTACACCAATCCCAAGTGGGATTAGTTTCGCTCTAAACTGGCGCAGTAACACAAGAAGGGGGCCCTTATGGTCTTAGGTCTATTTTGTGAGTACTCATGGCATAGGGAGTGCCATGAACAAAATCACAAGGGGATGGTCCATACGTCGATACCTTCGGTTACATGATCGAAGGTTGCCTACCGCCACCCTTCTGGGAGGAGGCTTGTGTAGTGACCACCGATCGTGTGACTTATCTAAAGATCCCGGCTGCAACCGTGCTTTTTCGCTTGTCTGTTCTGTATGCATGATTTTGTGTACGTCTGTTATCGGAGGCCTGATATGAAATCAGTGCCACTTTTTCCAGTCGTGCAATTAATTGCACACGGCGGATGCCTGCTTCATCCCTACTGACCCATATATTATTTTTAACTTTTCAAAGTGGTTCAACTGGAACCTCTTCGAGCGTTGTCTAACGCAATCGAAGGTTCCACGCAGTTTTCGGTTGGCGCGTTTGCAGTGCCGCCGAGTAGGCTGTAGCCTATCCCGCGCCTCTGTTCTTCTTCCTCATGGTTCTTGCCGTTGGTCCCACACTAGGCCAGACCTTCACATTCCCAAACAATGCTGAAAATACACCGTTTGTTCCCAAACCTCACTGCGTTTTTTAGTTCGATGCTTGTTGGGACTACGTTACGATTGCTCTTCAGGAAAGGCGTATTAAATGGTTAGTGGACGAGGATCTAGCGCATACCCACTTGTCCATTACAGGTGGGGTCCCTCATGAAAACCCTGTATCCTATTGTCTCCCAGGTCAGACTTTTAAATCAGAGAGTCGGGATTGGGTCTCTCAAGCCAACTCCCTTCCGCGACGTAAACGACTGGGAAGCATCCGAAGTTATCGTTCCCCCGACGGTGACATTATTCGCCCAACACAACTTCCTCCTGCTAATTTACCCCCAATGTCTTCTGCTCTCCGTGTGCATTCGGGCGACAATTGTTTTTTGAGGCCAAGACAACTGGTAAACATTGGCGCCTTTAATGTCCGCACTCTCCGACAAGTCGGTAAGCAAGCTGCTCTGGCGAGAACTCTCTCAAGTCTGGAGCTTGATGTGTGCTGTGTGTCGGAGACGCGAGTCTACGATTCTGGCACGATTATCCACTTGAGCTCATCTCTAGATAACTGTTGATCCATGCGCTTCTCTCTCAGGGTTACTGGTGACGCTGAAGCTGAATCTCGCGGTCAAGCTGGGGTGAGAATCACACTGAATTCCAGAGCGCAGCAATGCTTGCTCGATTAGATCCCAGTGAATAGTCGCTTGTGCGCTGTCAGACTCCATACATCGGTAAAAGTCTGTCGACGCAAGTCAGAAAGGCGTTGTGTACTCATTGTATCGGCGTACGCTCCAACGGACAGCTGTTCGAGTGCTACCAAGGCCGCGTTCTATGACGCTCTCGTTAACCTTCTGAAGCAAACTAAACACTCAGACATCATCATACTAGAGGGCGATTTGAATGCACAGCTTGGTCGTCTTTCTCCGAATGGGAAGGGGCTGGGAGGTATGTTTTGTGTCCGGGCACAACGCACTGATAATGGTAAAAGACTGCTGCAGCTGTACGTATCTCACGGTCTCTATATTTCGAGCACTGCATTCCAACACAGGAAAAAGCACTGTGTTACTTGGAGACCTCCGTGTGTTTCTCAACCGTGGACACAGTTGGATCATATAGCAGTTGGTTACAGGTGGTGCCACTCTTTTAGTTATTGTCGTGCCTTTTGAGGCAATCACATGGACTTGGACCATGGTGTTGTGCGTGCCCGTTTCGTTCTATCATTTGCCCAGAGGATATACGCTCGTAACTGCAAGGTATTCAACTGGCATTCGAGCGATGAGAGTGTGAAGGACGTTTACCAAAAGGCGCTGTCGAATAAGTTACCCAGTTCGAGTCAGATGAAGGATCCCAATGAACACTGTGAAGAAATTGCGGAGGCCATGAAGGCATGTTGTGAATGGGCATGTTTCGAGGGAGCCGTTCAGTTGCGACAAAACTGGACTCCCCTCACGTCGATAAACCTCATAAACAAGCGTCTCTCAATCCCGCCCGGTTCTGAATATGATGACGACCGTCGAGAAATTAAACTTTAAAGTTTGCACAAAGACCGTGAGCACTCCGTGGTCGGACAATCGAAAGTGATGGAAAAAGCCTTTCTGTCTGGGAATAGCAGAAAGCTTTTTTCCCTGATCCGTGGTTGTACTGGCCATCGAGTCGGTGTGAAACCATATGTGAAAAAGATGATTCACTTATCACCAGTCAATTGAGCCGACTTGACATGTGGGCTGAACATTTTTAAGAGCACTTCAGCCGGCCTTAACCAGATCATGTGGACGACGAGACCCGGTTGGTCAGTTACTGCATTCCAGACGGTCCTCCGTCGGAAGCAGAAGTGGTCCTGGAGCTCAGGTTATTGAGGCGTAATCAGGCTGCTCGTCCAGACCTCCTCCATCCTTCTCTTTTCAAGGATGATGGGGAGAGGTTGATATCGGAACTGACAAAACTCCTCCAGACGATCTGGGAGACTGAAGAGGTGCCGCCTGACTGGTGCCTATCAACAGTCATTCCCGTTTTCAAAAAAGGGGCCCGAAGTCTGTATGACAACCACAGAGGCATCAGTTTGGTGTCAAGTGCGACCAAGTTACTCACTGGCCTCATTTTACGTCGGCTCACTAAGCCCAGAGGAAGCCAGATACGTGAAGAACAGGCAGGATTCCGATCCGGTCGAGGGTGCGTTGACCATATTTTTACCTTGAGACGGATCTTTGAACATCGGTACCGTTACGGATAGCTGACAGTCGTGGTCTTTCTGAACCTGAAGGCTGCTTTCTACTCAGTTGCTCGTAACGTCCTCTGGAGCTGTCTCATTCGCAAGTGAGTATCAGAGAAATACGTGAATCTGTTGAGATCAATGTATGCTCACTCTGCAAACAGAGTGAGAGTTTATGGACAACTATCCCGGGCGTTCATCACTTCTAGTGGTGTCCGTCAGGGGTGTCCGATTTCCCCCTTCCGGTTTAATCTTGACATGGACGACATTCTGCAGGGTGCCGTTCGGGAATACAGTGGGCTTGGTGTTGAGCGTCTTCCTGGGTTAGATTGACCGATCTGGAGTATGCGGACGACATTGTCTTACTCAGTACCCCTGCCGAAAGAATGCAGCCCATACTGAACAAGGTGAGTGACAGAGGTGGATTGTATGGAATGCGCATTGCACCTCCAAAGTGCAAAGTGTTGTTTCAAGACTGGGACACTTCAACTCCTACTTTCTTCATTGCAGGTAATCCGCTTGAGACTGAAGACAGTTACACATACTTAGGTAGCACCATCTCGTCAGCCTGTAAAATTGCTGATGAGATATCAGCGAGGATTGCAAAGGCACGAGTTGTCTTTGCCGAACTCCACCATCTGAAGCATCGAAACGACGTCAATTTGTCGTTGAAAGGAAGGGTATATAATGCCTGTGTACGTTCCATTTTGCTTTATGTTCCAGAAGCGTGGCCTGTTCACGAAGAAGATATTGACAGGCTTGCTGTGTTTGACCATCGTTGTCTCCACCAATTGGCCGATATTAAGTGGACTGATTGTATGAGCAATGTGGCAGTTTGCGGGCGCGTATTCCGAAACGCTCGGGGTGCGCGATCAACTAATCACGGTACACAGCTTGCGATGTTTGGTTCACGTAATCCGTGTGTCACCTGATCGTTTACCGTACCTGGCATTATATGCTAAGGCCACCAATAATTGGGTGAAACCGCGTGGTGGTCAGGCAACAACGTGGTCACGAAATATGAAGACCTTGACTGCTCCGTTGAGCAAAGTGGGTAGGTGTCGTCTGCCTAGATGGGGTCCTCGTGATCACCCAAACCGCTGATTAGAGACGCTATCCGAGATGGCGGTGTGTCGCAGTCAATGGCGTACTTGTATCCATACCATTTCTAGTTTTTCCGCTTAATCTTCTTTTAATAGTTTTCAACCTTAGTAACGTTTTCTTCTAGGATATTCCACGTCACTGTTGAGAGGAGCGGCGGCCCGAGCCACAGTACCCTCTGGTCAGGCTCATGGCTGTGATGATGATGATGATGAACACATTGTAATTGTATCTCGGTTGGCTATTTCTTGTCAATCTTTAAACAAACCTCAGTTCAGTTCAGTTCACAGGACCTGGCGGCTAGCGACCTGGTAGTCCAGTTTCTTACGCTGGTAAGGAACAGCTTCCCGCGCTTCGATTGTGAAGATCCCGCATCAGGCTTCGTCGGCCTGATACCTGTAATCTACAGAAACAGTGTGAAGCTTGTACACAAAGAAAAATGATGAGAGGACGAGAAAACAACTTGCATGCATTTTCGTTCCCTTGAGCAACCATAAGTAGACCATCTGAACCTCATTTACTAAGTAACCTGATCAACAGACCGTCGCATGTTCCATGTAAACACAGTACACAAACAACTCCATCACTACCCGATTGGACAGTCATCCACAATTTCTATGACTGTTTACATTGCGTATAATAATAGTCCAATTTTGTATAGAAGTTCACTGAATTCATTGTAATTGTGTAACATGCAAACCAGCTTTTTCCTCTCTGATCGTCCGTGGCACTTACGGACAAACTCTGGAACAACGAGGATACACCGGCGGACAGCGCTCTTCCTAGGTAAGGGTTCGAACAATAGTTCTGTCAAAGAAAGCAACAAGAAACAAGCATGAGCCAAAGGCCCATTAAGCCATGACACGACTTACACAAACGAAAAACTAAAGCGCCCCGATACACAGTTCAAATTTCACCTGTGCGCGCTTGCTAGTTTCGACCGTACGTTACAGTTGTATGCGTCTGATGAGAATTATCTAAAACAGCTCTTTTCAAATCTAGATCCTCGTGGATATTTTACTTGTCGACGCTCTCATCTTGGAATATCAATTTTCGCCTAGCAGATATACAGGAAAACTTCGTATTATTGAAGTCAGTTTCAAAAATTGCTGATGAAATTTCCAGTCAACAAAGCTACTATCATTGTTCAGGATTGTCGAACGCCAGATTTCTTCATACCATAATATCAGTGCGCGATCAAATTTGTCTGCTTCCTGTGAATATGTTTCCTTCCCAGTAGCTGAAACTAAGCTGGCAGTAGGCTAGGTCAATGTGATGGTTCCAGGAATACAGAAACAAAGCAGCTGACTTAGCTCAACCCCAGAGCTAGCTTCGACGCAATAATAATAATAATAACCAAACTGAGCAAAACACGTAGTCTATCTCTCGAGCACAATTGTACAACATACAGTCAACAGTGTAATAAAACAACAGTAATGAGAAATAGGTTTACTGGCAATCACTACAGTCCAGTATGCCTCATCTCCTCCTACCGTTCACTTAGACTGTTACGAGCTGCACGTAAGACCCTAATTCCATTATTACATATTTCCGTACAGTCACCTGAGCGAGACTGGCAAGCTAAGTCTGGAAATTCTTCAGCGTGCATTCGCGAAAAGATGAACCGACTGTTTACATTTTCCGGGCTACAGAGAATGCTGCCAAAAGCTTGAAGTCGGTCATTCTTGGCTACGGCGACTTGAGATGAACTTCAAGCTGCTGCATTATTTAATGTATGATAGTAGGTTCAGCTTCAAGTTCGCAACCTTCACACACCAGAGCTAAAAGCATAATCTCAGAAACTGGTGGTGTACACTTGTTGATCCATGAACTGAGAAGATTGGCCCCCACAGTTTGCATTCCCTATTTTTCTCACTAACCTTACACTGGTCTCCACTATCCTACCCAACCCGCTTTGTTCTATCGAACAAGTCTGTTATTAATTGTCTGCGGCGCGGGTAACCATTCTTGTCTTAGCCTACTGGCGTGATGGTTCACCTTTGACCTCGCTGGTCCCATTGAGGAATTATTAATTTTGCTGGATAGGACTATCGTCGCGAACGATTACAGTTCACTGTTTGCAATTACTGATGCATTTCTTTGATGGCACCGGGGAATTGTGCGAATCCAATCTTAATTTCAATTTGGGATCCAGTTTGGGCTAAGTGTAACTCAACTATCAGACGTGGATCGTTACAGTACTCAAGTAGACGAAACTTTGAATTTGCTGATGTCAAGTAGTTCCAAACTCATAGGATCCAAGGAAGATTCCGGGTGTGACAAGCGAGTTTGCTGTTCTCTAGATGCTGCTGCAGTTTCTGGCCCATGTGTTACTCGTAGACCCACACTCAGTGTTGAGGGCTTGCAGGCTAAGTCAAACTTGTTGCTCGCTGAGCTTAAGGAACCTGAGGTCATCGCGGAAGTCACATTAGAGCGTAAGCCGGGCCAGACTAGAATGGATGTTGAGAAGGCCAAATTGTTGCTTGATTTAGCTGAAGATGGGTAAACACCTTCCGACGTTCACTTCGAGAAGGAGCATTCAGTTTGTCGGGATCCTCCTGTGAAACAGTACTTAGAGGACCAGAGCGTAAGGTTAGCTCCAAAACTGAGGCCAGTACGGCCCGACGAGCGTCCCATCTCAGTCCATCCGTCGTATAGTTTTCTGCCAACAGCCGCCAGTCTTGACCTTCCTGAAGTTGAGATGTGCTCCTCTGATGGTAACCCCGTCAACTACGGGAAGTTGGTTCGACAATTTGAGTGTTACGTCGAAAGGAAGGTATCAGATGACTGTCGACAAAAATTGTACTTGCTACGCCACTGCCATTAAGGAGTGCGTCTTGCTTCCGCCAACCTCTTCCTATCGCCGAGCGCGCGAGATACTGGGTGATTTGTACGGGCAGCCGTACCATGTCGCTCGTACCCTTATTAGTAGTTTGTTACCTGCGGGAAAGAACTTTCGCGATGCTAGTTTCGAGGTTCGTACACCCAAGGTTTCCCCAGTCTTATATTAACGCGGAACACAATTGCGAATACCAAGTAGAACTAGGGGTCACGCTTCCGTCCAATCCGTCCATTCGTGAGCACGCAATGAAGCTTTGAGCTGACGACGGAAATGCTCTATAAGTCCATTCGCTTTTAGGTGATAGGCTGTGGTGCGTGCTCCATGCACGCCTAACAGCTTGGTCAGTTGTGCACATAAAACTGATTTGAACTGAGTACCGCGATCGGCTGTAATGGTCGACGGACAACCGTAACATGTGGTCCAGTGCTCGACAGAAGCACAAGCGACAGACATTGTAGATGTGTCTGACGACGGTATGGCATCTGGCCGGCGAGTGAAACGGTCGATACACGTGAGACGGCAGGTTTAGCCCAGCGAAGGTGGCAGTGGTCCGAATAGGTCCAGGCGGACGTGTTCAAAACGATCGTCGGGAGTTGGAAAAGATTCGAGCGAGCTGTTTGTGTGCCGGTTGACCTTGGAACGTTGAAATACAGGGCAGCCACGGGCCCAATGACGTACGTCTCGATTCACGTTAAGCCTGACGATTCGATCCGCAATCAGCCTTAATGATGCGCGTATCCCTGGGTGTGACAGGTTATGCAACGCTTCGAAAACTGCTGTTCGTAATGAATTTGGCACGATTGGCCTGGGGTATCCCAGCGCATTGTCACATATAACGGTACCAGGCAAAGATATCAACGAAGCTGTAACAATGCGTCACTTTGTGCGTTTTAGATCATTCATTAAACTTGCAATCGGACTGTTGTTGTACCGTTATATTGCGACACGAGATCAAGTCAATGGCTGTAGACACGCTGTGCATTCATGATAGAGTATCCGGGGCGACGTTTGTGGCTCCGGAGACATGGCGGATGTCTGTAGAAAACTGGGCTATACATTCCAGCTGTCAAGTTTTTTGAGGTAAATGTCTATCGGAGTAATTCCGCAAAGCGTACACGAGAGGTTTGTGATCCGTGAAAATGATGAAATCGCTGAAAACTATCCGCAGGGAGAGAATGCGCATTTG
>LUCH01001253.1:46459-131769 GCA_013368495.1 Paragonimus heterotremus | reverse complement strand
CAGTTGTGACAGTTTGGAATATGTATTAGTAATCGGAAATGTACTTAGCTCAAACCCAGAGCTAGCTTATATGCAGTAATAATAACACAGCACGTCAGCCAACGGAACTGTAATGTATTCAGCATCTGTACAATGTAGTTATTCGTGCAATAAGACAACGATAGCCTATAGTGTTCCGTTATGATTTACAATCATCACAATTTGCCTGACCGTTTGAGTTACGCGAGACGAAAGTTTTTCAACTATTAGCGCCAATTTCAACACACTCAAAAGGACTATGCCAATTACTCTTCAAGACATTGTTCCCGTAGAGTTGGTGGGCCTTTGATTCTTGTTGGTGGTCCATTGCTTGACCGAACAGTTTATTTTATATACGAATTTTCCGAACCCTCTTAAACACTGTTGTATTTCGCCGTGTTAGCACAGTCAATTTGGTGTCAGACCTTTTATATTTGATGGATTCAGTATGGGAGGTTGCTTCCGCTTTTCTTAGTTTTCTCACGTTTTCTTGTATTTTGCCCTCTTATTAACAAGCACCTCGTCTCCATGATCCACTTTTTCAAATTAAAACCGGATGGTGAGCGAGCCAGGAGGCTGCCGGATGCTAGCTGTAATTTAACACAGCTAGTCAGGATCTGGTGTATCATTGGAAGTTGTGGATAGATTCAACATAGCTGATCGATACTATGAGGCCCGGGATTAATAGACACAGATATTTTCTCCTGTTCTAGCTCCTCCACGTCAGTCACCGATAACCGAAAGTCTTTCTGGGAGAAAAAGTGCCTCCGCAAGGACGACTTGGCTTCACACGTTAACGTACTTTGAATGGGGCCGTCTGAAAGTACTATGTAATCAACCGTATCACAACCAAACCACTCCGTCAATCAGTGCCCATTTCAAGTAGTTGCTGTTGAGAACGTCGACCGAATACAACACCCAACAAATATGCTTCTACACTAGTCGACCTACCTGTTGACAGAATCTCTTATGAACACCAACTCGTACATCGAGCGAAATTTCCTTACTATTTTAATAGCTACCTTACGAGATATTTTGTTTAGCATCATGTTTCTGGTTTCCTATGGATGAGCGTGTTTTCTGAACCATAAGCCTAAACCGTAGCGCTCTTTCTTCATCCTGGGGGAACCAGTGACCCTCGTCACGTCTCTAACTAGTTTTTGAGGGACACTGAGTTTTACAAAAGTACAAAAAATATTGTTGAACTGATTTGACAAACCATAAACGTTCCTTTTATGATCTCATGAATTCACCCGCATTATTCTATCTTTCACCGTCAACTTGTTATGATCAGCTTGGTGGAAGAACTGTACTCTGTGACCGCTTCACTTACTGAAGACACTAAACTATGCATCTTTATAAGATTACTTTTCACAATTAAGACTGCGGGCGACACAAATGATACGTAGCACTGATAAGTTCTGGTCAGGTCTAGTTCTGAAAATATCTGACCTTGTCTGCGTCCTATGGCCGCACAAAGCGTACTACTATCAATCCATTAAACAGGCTGAATAGCCTTTGAGAATTCATTCTTACCAACGCGTCCTCAAATGACAGTTGACTTTCGAGGCACTCAAATATCCACGAACAGTCGGTCAAAAGTTGACTACACGGAACTCGTAGTGATTTCAACAATGTTTCATTTCCCTTAGGTGTAATTCTTCCGATGTTATACACCACAGTGACCATCAGTTGGTAGTCGATGTGGAAAAAGCCAATAGCACAATGAGGACCAGAGCAGCAGCATTAGATGTCCATGGATAGTTGCCTAACGGAAGGTTGAAACGACAGTGAGCTTTTTGCTGCAGCACTCGTGTTACAAATATCGTGATATCATTGAAACTCATGGGTTTATTCCTTCAATTTTATTCATCGCTTAGACCACTTTTCGACCGACATGAAGGTGTCTACAAAGTGGATATCTATCTCTTATAAATATTTGCCAACCAACTTCAATCATTAAAAAGCTGACCGCTTATCGCGGCAGTTTCCCAATTTTTGGAATATTCTTCCCAGGTGTTCCTGATGCTTCAGTTTTGTGATTGACCACTTGGCATATAATTTCCTCCTAATTTGGTAACCGAACATACTCACCCGTACATATAGTCTGGTTGGTCTCCAGTTCATTGTGTAAGCATTTTGCATCTAATTACTGATAAGTAGTTTAACAGATCTGATAATTTAGAAAAGATCCATTTGCGAAAAATCCGGACCTCGGCTGGATTCGAACCAGCGACAGAAACAATATGCCCAAACGCAGCAAATTCTCTACCAGCTGAGCAACAAAGCTCGGTTATAGCCCAAGTTTTCATATTGACATTAAATTTAATTGGATATTTTACTATGCCATTACGAACCCTGACAGCAAGCTATCTGAGTAAGATACGGAAACTCTTTCTAGCCATCGCCTTGAGCGCCACTTCGTCAAAGTTGACTTTCCCTGAATTTTTCAGTATTTTTAACGAGAGTTGTCGTTCGTGGATTTCCTGCTTATTGGGTTCCTTATGGCACAATCCACAACGTGAATAACTGTGTTAACATCAATGTTAGAGTGTACCAACAAAAATTCCGTGGTTACCGCATATCCAGGAAGTTTTCGACTTGTGGATTATCTGGCTTCTGATCTCGCAAATCGGAGTGCATATATGCAAATATCCGTCTTCGGTAGCTTTGCTAGAGTTATATTGAATAAACGACCGTGTACATGCTGGTAAAGTTGCTTGCAAGATAGTGAGCGGATAAAGTGTGCGAATATTTGTCTAAGTGAGGAAGAAGGTGTAGGAAAGAAGAATTTGAACGTAGTATACTGGCAGGAATAATATAGCTAAAGTGCCATCTAGGGTTCATACAGTCAACATAAGCTGTATATTGTGGGAAAATGAACAACCACCACAAACGAATCAGCATTCATGCAGGTGGAAACTTGACGGATTAACTGACTTAAAGGCACGGTGCATTGGGATTGAATATCCGAGGACCCACAAACTTCAGGACCATTAGGTTGCAACATGTACAAAACATACTGCCGGATATGTATTGTCGCGCAATTACCCAGTGTGCCAAAAGTCTTAATGCTGATGGAATGAGTAACATTTTGCAGCTTAACTTCATTTTAGAAGAAAGGGTTTTTTACCAGTGTTAATCAAGATAATGCTGATGATTGTGATGATGATGGCGATGGTGATAATAATAATAAGATTACTAATGAATATCTAAATTCAACTGTAAGAACCATGTCCGTGTTTTCACGATTAATGCACACAGTTTCATGTGATACGTACAAATAATAATAATAATAACGATAACGATACAGCAAATGTGAAAATTCCACTGTGAAGGAAGCGCAGTTGAACAGAGCGAAGTTGCCGTTTGCGCTAGAACTGGACGTCCTCATTACAAATAAATCGGTACCGATTTTGCCTGAGATTTAATCAAAAGAAGTTAGACCGCATCATTTTACTGATTTAGAGATCAGGTCTGAAATGATAGTAAAAGTCACAATAAAAGTATTCACAAAATAATAAACATTTGAAATCGAATGATTTCACTATTATTTGACGTGATCGGTGTCATAAAAAATAAGTGTATAAATAAACAATGAGAAGAAGGCAGGAAAACAAGAAACTTCAGCATCTGACCGACGAGTGAACTGATATCTTAGTAATACTTCGTTAATGTCTCAAAAATGTCTGAAAAGTGGAAACTTCACGAAATCTTCAAATAGCATAAGATCGCCAATGTCCAGATCAGTAGTTTGGCATTCTAGTAGCATGTCTTTTGAAGACCGGCACGAAGTGGAAAGGGCTATTCTGGCAAAATATGATAAGTTCCAGATAATCGAGGCAAAAAATGCCCATATACAGATTTTTATGGTGTAGTAAAAAAAATCGATTGCACCAAAAAATTTCTCATCTACTCACTTTTCTTAGGAGAAAGGCTTCACATTTTTGGTAGAGGCGTTTTGTTGTTCTATGTAATCTATTTTGCGTTGTGAAAATACTTTCATTGGAATTTTCATGATGGAATACACATTTCCATCTCGTCGGAATGTTCACTTTTATCTGGTTTGTAAGATATACATTAAGTGGTAATTCTGGACCACACTACTTTTACATTCTATTTCGCACTAAATACAAAAGTGTTTAGCCACCAAAGCAACACTAACACATCTCTAGATTAATTACTTATATGACTGATCTATTCAACCTGTTTCCCTGTCAATATTTCTTGTAGATATTGGTGGACAAAAAATGTTATCCATAAAAATGATTACACGACGTTATCGGATGTTTTTCAGTCTACGGTACGTATGGAACTGTGTAAATTTGGACAAAATATTCCACCATTCCATCGAGAACGCGTGTACTTCCCCATTTATTGTTCATTCACTATATTTGGATGAGCGTTTTTATTTTTGCGCCACCCAGTATTGACCTATCTGACAACTACTGACCCATTTTCATGTTCATTATTTCTCTGACGACAATGCCGGTTCTCAGTTATAACCGTTCCTCGTATCATAAATACCTAGTAGTCTAATGATCGTTGGTGTGTGTTATCGTTAGCTGCAGATTTTGCTGACAGTAACCAGTATGATTTCAATTTATCGGCTGTCCATGTTAAACCTTCAGATCCAGGAGCCCCAACGTTTTCAGACCACGAGTCATTAATGTTGCCGGTTACTGATTATATCTGAACGCCGGTAGACCACATTACTGCTGGAAGGTATATTGTTTACCCCTTCCTTACCGCATGTTTAGAACGTCACTCAGCAGCCCTGGAGCTGAAAGTTTGTGGTGATGGACTTTTCATGTTGACTGTACTTGGCCCAATGTTTGAATTGATTACTAAGGCTTCCCTCAGAAGATGATTCCCTTTAACTCTGCTGCATTTCTCAGAACTCGATTTAGGTCAGGCGGTCTTCAACGAACAACGCTCTAACACAGCAGGTCAATATAAGTTGCCTGCAGATCACGTATTTGCGGCACTTAGCGCTGACTTAGCGGCGACATAATCAACGGAAGTCATGTTTTTCATATACCTGAAGACAATGTTGCAATTTGTAGGCCCCAGTGGTTAGCGATCAAAGGATCCACAGGCTATGTGCGTCCCTTTTAGAAGGATGATTTATAGAGTGGAACCACTGGTAATGCTTCAGAAGACTAGGGATAGTTACTGTAATTAGATTAGGTTGGATGAATTTCCCGGTTAGGAAAGTTTTGGCCAATCTGAGGTCACGCACAAGCTGCTGCAGACGGAATTGTGGCTGACTGGCGCCAACCAATAAAAAACAACGATAAGCTGCTACTTCAAATTTGTTTGTAAGCAGTGGAGATTAAGACAAGTTGTTTGAATTCGCGTCAGATTTAAACAACCGATATGTTTTTCGCCAAGTTGTGAAACGCAATAACGGATGGGCTAATCAAAACGCAAGTGCTTGTCATCCTATAGCAGTGGTACATACTGTTGTTTCTCCACGAAAATGTGCTGTTTCTCCGATAAATTTACATTGTTTAGTCCCTCACAAACTGCTGTTTTTCTGGGTTTATTGAATTGGCAGCTCAACACGCGACAGTAATCTCCTCACTTGATAAATCCTTTGTTGCATCTGCACTCGGTGTTTAGAGTTGCATCCTGTAGATCGGGTTGCAAATTGAAGTACAAAATGACAAGTATGGTGAATTTTTCGTCTGAAAATACCCATCCTGATTTTTGTTCTTCATCGAAATATGTGGCTTTGATTTTTCCTCAACTCAAAAGTTACCAATACATACTTAGGTAAAGGAATGTAGTGAAGGAATCAGAAAACTCATAATTAAAAAACATTCCTTCCAACAATGTCGAAAAAGTGAGTCGTTTTCTTGGCCCTTTCCCCCACTGATAGTTCGTCAACTGGAATAAATATTGCAGTTCCCAAAATTATCAAAATTCACGACAGAATTCCATCAGACCGTGCCACTAGCCGTCATAATTTGAAATGTGCGGCGGCAATATGAACTGTGTTCAGATTAGGCTCAGATCTAATTTCTACGTTGTAATAATAGCACAATACAGTAAGCCAATAGAATCGCATTGCATGTAGAAGTTTGTATAGCGTATTTACGGATGTTAAGAACCAATAACATTAGTTTATATCGGTATTTAACTACAGTCACCGCACATCCCTCTACAAGCTCACTCGAATGCTTTTCCCACTCGAGTAACACCTGGTGCAATGAAAGGCGTGTACAAGCGTTTCACTCGTATATTCAAGCCAAGCGCTCTTGAATTGTCACCTTCCCTTCTGGTAATCAATGAAGCCGCTGAATTGTTTGCATTCACCACCGAGAAAACGCTTTAACGCTTGCAACTAGCTCGTTCAACATTTCTTTCATTTTTTTTCTCCCGGACGTTCTCACCAGGAATTGTTGTGTATGCAATTTTCCCTTCAAAACTGACCTCGGTATGCGTGATTAACTCGTCAGCCGTCAAAGTATATATTAGTGACTGAAGAACAATCGATAGATAAAATTATGGTCCAATGTATTCAGGGCTACCATAAACCATAAGATCAGGAAGCCACATGTTAGCAGACAGTTAACGCAAACTTGAAGTGCTGAAAACCACTCTGAATGTATCCGATCAAAATGTCACTTGAATAATTGGTTGTTTAAACAACAAAACGGGCTGCTGGACGCTAAATGGTATACAAAGTTTATTAAATCGCTCCCGCTGATTTGTGATAAACCATACAGTACCACGTAGTCGACAATTGCAATAACGCTTAATCCGACAGTCGGTTAATGAGACTCACTTCCAAGTCGAAAACACGTCAGAAAAGATGATTGACAAGATCGGAATTCATACGGTATTGTTTGATAACATTACAATAAAGGTGTTCTCTAACCTTGAATGTGAATTAACCATATGCACAAATTATCCATCAGAAAAATGTTCAAAATGGAGCGACCAAACACAAGTCTGTAAATTGCCATTAGTCAACGGGAAACGAGCTCATCAAAACAATCGGGTGCAAATGAAGGTGAGAGTGTGTCAAACAATACCGAGAAAAGAAGTTTTAATAGATGAGCAGCGTTAGTTATAAAGAAGAAGGAAACAGACATTTTGTGTGCAGTTATGGTACAAAATTCATCTTGATCGTTTACTGCATACAGCAGACAAATAATGACAAATTTAGGATAGGTTTTCTGTAAACAAGCCAAACATGCCTCATTGTACTCATCGTTCCGCATCATAACAGACAAAAGACAACAAACGTACCAAACGGGCTGCAAATATTCCACTAAAGTTCACATACAATAAGCAACCAAATCAAACTGTAAATAGATTGTAACACTACCATAATGCAGTTGTTGTTTGGACCCAAGAATATTCTGATATGACACAAACTGACTGTACAGTGTGAATCGAAGAGTAGATACCACGAATCGCTAGTTTTCTGTTCCATATAATTCAGTGTATTTTATGTATTCTTCAAGGTATGATTTAGTGGTAGACTATTTCTGAGTTCGATTACATATGGTCCCATATTAGTGAGCCTGCAAAAAACACTCAATCTCGAGCTTTACAAATAATTAACCAGATGTCTCAATTGATTACTTTCAACCAGGCCTATCTTTATTTGACACGACGCAACAGAAATCAGTCACCTTCCGTTTTACTAGGTGGTCAGCTCAGTTATACTGTTTACGAGGTAGCGCGGTCAAACATTTACGGATGCACCAGACAACCTCAGTTGCGGCAAAATGTATCAGTTTTCGCTGAGACTTAACGCAAAAACCGGAACAGTTAGTTTGAGGGGCCCAGGAGAGTGTAAGCAGTGCAATCAATATTGTTATGTTTTAAATATTGTATTCCTTCTTTAAGTGCGATACACATGGGATTAGACGGAACAGTATATCACACTGTAAACCCACACACCTGGAGATACTAGACGGGTTCACATGAGCAAGATAGACTGTGGAAAGTGGATTTGTACACGATCAGTCGTAGGTCATTCCCACATATCAACGTATGCACTAATAATACTTCGGGTGGAAGTTCGTACTTCAAACAAAGTCACTACGGGAACCGGTTTGACTGGCCACCCGTACAATGTTGTTCACTGAAAGAACCGACTTCTTTTCTGTGACACTATTTTGGCCAGTGGGAACAACTGGGCTGGATGAGTCCGACAACAGCTCAACTGTCGCAGAAGTTGTTGGCAACATTCCGTCCCTTTTGTAGTTTGTAACTTGCAAAGATTTAGCATCCGTGGTTGCAACTGAACCAAGCGAAACTTGAATAAAAGATTTCGGCCCCACCAATGGAGGTAACGGCAGTGTTGGCTTCGGTGCAACTAATTCACTCTTGAAAGTTGTCATGGGTTCATTGTGACATTTCTTCGTCATCGTTGCCACCGGCGAACAGGTTTTGGCTGAACCATACTCAGCTTCTATCCCGGTGGCAGTTGCAACTCTGGGTTTCGTCGATCCAGGTCTCTGTTCTGTTTGAGGTACAGATGTAAGAAGTGTGGGTACGCGCATTCTAACAGTTGATGGCTCAATCGAAAGGCTTTCAATTTCTGAAGAATGCTTCGTTTTTTGAATAGTTCCGTACTCTGAGGCACACGTCAATACAGCTTCTTGTCCAGCACAAATACGCGAGTGTTTTTTCATTACCGAAAGCCGTTCTGTCTAAAAAAAATAGAAGATGAGTTGTTTTAGACTCAAGTGACAATGAAACCCTAACATCTGGTTTACGCAGTGAGAAGTCAGTTGTTTGATCATCACGCTATGGAATGACTTTTAATACTGCACAATGTGGCAACATTAAATATACTCCTCCTTTTATCGTTTCGTCAAGCAGTTTATCGTGAAGAGTAAATGGTTGATGTGAATGATGTGCTGTGGCCTGTCTGTTCCTTTGCCACAGCATTGGTGTCAAGCTTTAAAATCTGCTATTGACTACAGTCTGTACAGTGTACGTATAACAAGTCTAACATAATTCGGAGTCGCTAAATGTGTTTTTCCTACTAAAGTGAATGGGGATGCGACAGCTGCGATCAATTGTGAGTGATATTCAACTTTAAAATTAACCAAATCCCCGACTACTCATCAGTAATCTAAAATATATCGCCTAGCAGGTTTAATGAGATCGGAGATTTCGATCTGTCTAGGAAGTCCTAATCGCGGGGTTGTCGATTGGAGTCAACAAACAGTAACTGTGTCTCCATTTCGAGGCGATCGGGCAACCTGATCATTACTCACAAACGAGAGTGGTTGAGCGTTCACATATGATAATTCGGTCGTGCCTAACGTGAGGTCAATGGCGCAGTGGTAAACACGGTTGCCTCATGAACAACATGTCCGTGGTTCAAGTCCCGGCAGTGGCGATGATATGCACTACTGACGAGCTCTAATGAGAGCGAAACTCGAGTCTAGTGCTTCTTTTCGAAAGGGACCGACTGGAAAGCCTATGGGGATGCGACAGCTGCGATCAATTGTGAGTGATGTTCAACTTTAAAATTAACCAAATCCCCGACTACTCATCAGTAATCTAAAGTGAATGTGTCTAAATTTTGTGCAATAAATTATATACGTAATTTGATGTCAATTTTATTCTCAGTAGTGTGTACTCACCACTGATGACTTCGACCAAGCCTTATCAGTGTTCAAAATCTTACCGACTGTCAAACCCCTGATAGTATTATAAGCTAATGTCGCTTAACTTGGAGGCATAGTAAACGATGTGGCTGAGGAAGATGTTGCGGAGTGATTTGAATGTTTTACACTGCTGGACTTCAGACAATTGGCTCCCATCCAGTTCGACCAAATGTAGGGTTGTGCTTCCTCATCAGTCTAGTTACCCTAAGTAAATTTTTGGCAGCAGTCAACTGGGTGCCAATATAGATGAATGGGGTTTATTTCGAATGATCTTAATCAGGCGCTCAACCGTGTATCAATGGCTGAGAAGGCTAATTCGATGCTGAAGTTGCTCAAGAAGTTGTCCGGAGCTTCTCATTCGACTGTGATGCACTACCGTTAATCTTGTCAATATGCTCCACTTTGAGCCATCTATTCAAGCTTGCCTCGCTTGTCTCACGATGAGCGTTTTTGCTGCTCATAGGACGTTGCTCACATCAATCAGCTACAAAGCAAAAGTTGTAACACATTACTCACTACTTTATCCAGATTGACTGTGTATTCTGGGGCAGTTTCTAACGTTCAATGGACAGATCGGGGAAGAGCTGTTTACAGTAAACATGACTTTCTATCAACCCAAACAGTCACCCCGTGAGAAACTTTCTGAAGTCGCAGCCTCAGATGAGGGGTCTGGTTCATGCAGAACATTCTTTTGTCGTCCAGTTTTGTGTGATCTAGAACACTTTATTAGAAATTGTTATCTGACCGAAATCCGTGGACAAACTCAATAACAATTAATGCATGCATTCAGGGAACAATGTCAAGATGTTAGAAAATTTGGTCATCAGAATCACTACATTAGAATGAAGGTATGCTCGAGCTCTCATTTGCTGTTGGTCCACAAAAGTTTGCCACACATTAAAATAAACCCGTAACAAGGCTGAGGAGCAGCTGTTGAATTTTCATTCTGCTCATTATCCTCCGACTTACAATCTTTCTGTTAATAACCCCTGAAATTAAAATAATTCATCAATTTTTCTTCTTTTTCAAACCGCACGACACAGATTTAGATGTTCAGGAATGTTCTCGGCTTTCTCTAACCTGTACACCTCCTATGAAGTGTACAAAACGCTTTGTTCGAGGTGGGTCTGTTGATAAGTTCAGTCTGAGTTTGAAGGTTGCAATCAGATGTGAATAGCAGCCTTCCGGCACTTTGTTTTCAATGTCAGTCGTACATGTTACATAGTATTACTCATTGGGGACGCGGGATCTACAGCCCAAATGATCATACGAACACATCAGTTAGTGGCTAATATCGTGAAAATCTGCAACGCGGTGCTTGTGATCTGGCTGACCAGCAGAGCCATGTGTTTCGCCGTAAGGTGTTGTTGGGTAGTGGACACATTCGCTTATCGTCGCTGATGTCAGTATAACATATGGTCCGCAGGGCTATTTCGACAATTAACTATAAATTTGATGCTGTTCACATGGGTTTTTCTACCACTGAGGTATCAGACTCAATTAAGTTTAAGCTTCACATGCCGATGTTTACAAAAAACGGGGCCACACAAGTAGCCAGGTCTACATGTGTACAAAACGGATATAATGGTCACTTTTGTTAACTGTGTTAACCAAACAACAAAGCCATCAGTAGGTAAAATTTTCCAAGTAAACTTATACAGATCCCATTAGTTATACTAAACTGGGGCCACGGAAAAGTTCATCTGCATCCTCCTGTGGTTAGTGCCATTTTTGATAATAACAGAACATCTATGGTTTTTCGAGTTGAGCATATTTCCAGGGGGCATCATTGTGAGTGGTTTGGATTTTTAGGTCGCAACGTGAACATAACAATGCAGTCGAGCCTGAGTAAAATAGTGCCATCTCTCGGCTCGGGTTAACTGACATTGTTGGATGAAGTGACGCTTGACTAAATGACTGTGTAAACAACGCGATATTTGTGAAGTGGAGGTCACACGGGTGATGTACCGTAACATGGATCACAAGCCTGTAAATTGTGAATCATCCGGACAACGGTGAAAACTGGGTGTTAAGTACCTGGAGAACTCAAGGACGAGGACGGTGTTTTAATATGCAGTTGCCGTGTCTCAAAAAAGACTCTGCGCCCACTACCCCTGGTGGCATCTAGCAGCACTTCAAGAAGATGGTGGCACCACCCATCGAAACCATTGGTATCTAGTATCAGAAACACCTGGACTGATTTGACGACAACGATGCGGTTACCTCGAGCCATACTCGAAAGAAGAATTGACAGTTAGCTGTCCTCATTGTGGACTCAAACAGTGTGAACAAGTAGAATACATTCTGGGACATTCTCTGTCAACTCACCGAACGGCTTCTTGGGCTCGGAGACGACTAGCTAAAAGAGTCAGTTAAACTGAAGCAGAGCAATGCTGATCACAAGCAGCGCAAGGAGTTCAATCGTTCGCTGAAGTCGATTTTTGCTTATCCGTCCGCTCCAATAAAGAGCCAGTAGACTGTGCCCTTGGTGCCTGAAGTACACAGCTAGAATACATCATGAAAACCTAGCACAAGCATTCTGGCATTCCAATGACTCGACTTTCTAGCATTGAATGGATCATGGTGAATACAGCCCCACTGTTCTAGTTGGTTCACTCCATCTGGGGTCAGGAAATCGTCCAACATGTGCTCAAGAATGCTCTCCTTGCATTTTCTACTTAAAGATGAGGGAGGCAGACGAGACTCTGTACTGGAAAGCATTTACAGGAATCCTGCACAATCAGCTTAAATCTGAATTCCTGAGAGGAATATCTCTGAGGATCAGTATAGATTCTGGACGAGTTTCAGAGGGGCTGATATGATGTTTACCGTTTACTAACTCCAAGAAACATACCCTGAACGCAGCCAGGCGTAATATGCTGTTTTTGTAGATTTCACTAGTGTTGATCCCGTAAACCCTGAGGTACTGTAGGCGGTGTGTAGGTGTCCGGAAACGTTCGTCGATTTATCTAAAATGGTTCACGTGGATATGAAAGCGAGAGTGTAGTCGTGCGGATCGACCTCCGATAACTTTAAAATTTTAAACTGAGCACAACCCACATTCGACCGCAGTCCTGGCATTCAGATAAGCCACTCGGGTAGCCCACTTCGTAAGGAAACACTGGACTTGAGTTTCGTTCTTATCAGTAGTGCATATCCTTGTCCGAATTTGCACTCCAACCCTTGTGTTCGTGAGACTAGTGTGTTAACCACAATCCCAGTAACCTCACAACAGGCATGAATTATTAATCTCCAAACGCTCGACGGCAACTTTGTGTGAATAGTGTAAAGGTTACCCGATCGTCTAGACTGGAGGCACAGTAACTATCTCGTTAACTCCAATCGATAACACCGTGAACAGGAACTTTTCAGTTATGTTGAAGTTATGGTCTTCAGAGAAGTAACGGGGAAATGTTGAAGTTGTTACCGATGTGAAGTAGGGGTGATCCTTATCAAAATATCTACCTGTCTTGAAGTTGACTGCGATAACAACAGTTGTGCTTCTGAATTCTGGAATAGGAAACCAAAATAATGTGTTCAAAGCTTGGTTGCTCCAAGGCTGCTAAGCCATTCAAACTTCCGAATGCCCATGTTAGCAGATGGCAGTACACTTTTACTCGAAAGGGAGAAGGTTTGCAACGACTGGTCACAGCTTTCAAGGTTATGTTAGACAAGCATGGTTTGGATATCAAAACAGGTGAGATATTTATAAATGGATTGAGAATAACACAACGTTACGAACAGTTTGTAACACTCTACGTTTCAACCGCCTCGGGTGGTCTTCCTCAGGAGTGTTGTAATCGAAACCACATTAACAAAGGAACAGAGTTCACATGGGATTTGCCCTGGTTAAACCATTTTGAACTGCATCTGAACTGATTGGCCTAATCATTTGCCTATTAAGTGAGGGTGAGACTGATGTAGATAAGACTCGTCTGTGTCTGGTGTTGTTTATCCATCCACGCCACACTGTAGACAGGGGTTTGCTATCATTGCGATTAACACAAGCGTGTTGCGTGTAAATGGTGACAGCTTCAGCACAGCATCGCTTCGCATGGGAAGGCAGACCCTTGTGAATCACTTGGGCTTGATCAAAACATACGTTGTGATTCTCTGACAATACATGAAGTGCGATGGCCGAATCGTTCTCTAGTTTGCGAAGTTGAAGTGCATCTTTAGGAGGAAACTCCTATGCCTTTTGTGTTCGGCAACACATACTTTCAATTGTCTGCTTGTCTCTCCAATGTAGCCGACCTTGCAATCACCGCATTTGATTTCGTATACACAGTCTGTCTGATCACTTATAGAAACTGGATCCTTCGGATGCATCACCAGTCGTTCTAAGGTATTATCTAACCTGTATAGCGTACTCAGAACGTATGGAGTGAATTTTCTCATGCGTTTGTTCACTATACGGTATTTGCACGGTAGACTTGTAAGTTCTGTTCGTTTTGGTTTCCTCCTCAGTTGACATGCACTTAAATGTATTATCAATAAACGCGTTTGGATATTGATTAGTGGCAAGCATTTCTTTGATGTGATTAATTTCTGTTGCTCTCGAGAGTTCAGTGGTGTAGATCTTATTAGCTCTATTAACGAGGGATTTGATGACCGTTTTCTTCATGCCGATTGGATGTGACGAGTTGAATTTGAGACACCGACCAGAATGAGTTGGTTTGCGGTACACAGCAACATGTAATCTCTGTTGCTCATCAACTTTCACGAAGCAGTCTAGAAAACTAAGTAAGCGCTCTCCGGTTTCAGTTTCCAATTGTGAATGATGTTCAATCTATATTACACTATTTTAATCAACACCGATCCTTATTTGACAGGGGAAAATACTTCTTCAGGTCATCCAACGCCAGCATTTGTGTGAGTATTGTGAATTGAACAGATATGCTAACTGATGGATTTTTATAAAGATGAAAGTTCTTGCAATTTTAAGCATTTACTACTCACAAAAGAAACCTATTAACAAGATAAACCTAATTAAATGCATGACTTGCAATAACTTGAAGTGGAGCACAACTATTAAGTCTGAAGGAGCACAGGAGTCATCACTCGTATGTTAGTGTCAATGATGATCGAAGATAACTTGACATGATAATGATAATTATACTCCATGTGCAACCTACTGACTAAAAGTAACCCCACGTGGAAAATTATCAATGTTCATAGATTCATAGGTCGTTACAGAAGGAAGAAGGATCTTTGTTTTTATCTTCCTCTCTGTGTTGGACGACGTATAGTTAGAATGAAAAAGTGAATCGGATTAAGCCGAAGATAAATTCAGTGGAGGTGCTGATTGCGATCATTTCAACGACGAACACTGAAACACACTGAAACAACATTCAGTCAAACGTGTGAGACTGAGCTAGTGTAGCGGTTAGAAAACTTGTAGTGCCGGTTGTCTCTCGCGTATGTACTGATCGAGTAAAATTTTGAAACTTTCAACAGATTCAGCTGTGAATACAGGGTTGAGGAATACATCCCAATGTGAACAGACCTTAACTGTGAAACACTTCTGTCTACAGAATAATCTGCCTATTCCATTACTCAGTTTCAATGAGTGACTTGGGGTGTGGAGTATTTTGTCTAATAATTAGGTCTCCTATAAGATGTTTGTGATCCATTGAAAATCGACCTCATTTTGCCAGTCTTTCCAAATAGGAGGTTTTCTTGGACACTTTCAATAAGTGCTAAATATTTAACTAAAATAGGAATGACAGGTCTGTATGTTCATTTGCAATTGTGGGGAACACTTCAGGATGCATGGTTCCACAAATTCTCCCTAAAGGGTTCAGAGTTGTATGTGCCTTCTCAGCTATAGCGACGCAATCTGTAGACAAACCAAAACTGTCTGTCACTATGGTCCCTAGATCTCGTTCTCATGCTGACACGAGCAGCTTGTGCCGCTAACTTAGTAGTCAGTGAAATTTTGATTGTGAATGTGCGTGACTATACCTGTTGACAGTGAATGACAAGTTATTTTCTATGGACCATTGGTTTGGGCAATTAAAATACTTTCTTGAGACCACCATAACTTCCGGGTAGTCTGCAACTCGCCGGAGCTTTGTATCATCGGCGTAGAGCAACATCGGTTATTCGATTATGCCTGGTAGTTCAGGAACGAAAAAAATGAATAACAAGGGTCCTAAGAGTGACCTTTGCGGAACACCGCTGTAGACTGGAAACCACTCTCACAACTATCCATTCACCTTGACATTGAACCTACATCAGATGAAACGTGCATTTGCCACACCAGAAATGATAGACATACCGTGAAGGAAGAACGAAGTTTAATAGCTAAGTGTTCATTCAAATTTGCGATTTGTTGAACGAAACTGTACAACTCATTACCCTTAGTAGTCAACTCCTAGACATGTCGACTAGTTGCCAGTAAACTTACTGCAGGTGTGCATGACAAATTCCCGTTTCCGTCAGAAGTGAACACGTTGGTCTCAATGTTGTCAGTTGGTTGAATTTCCTGAACGCACTCCACTGTTTGTACCCGAGTCACTGTATTCATATCATCTTGTATAAACGCAAAATTATCCACCGGCCCTCCAAGCTGCTCCGAACCTTGCGGAGCTTGCAACGTAGAAATTGATTCGGCAGTTTCATCTATTGCTGGTCCTTCTTCATCTTGTTCACATCTTTGAGCAAACAAATCCTCTTTAAAGCTGGCCAAATCTTCACATTCAGAAGCTTGAAATCCATCTCGGCCACGTCGGAGTTTGTTCGCTGCAAAGTTTAAGTGATGAATGATGTTTTAATTAAAAGAAGAAATTCGTTATTGGACGTTTGTGTTTTTGTAAAATGTACTGTCCATGTCATTCATATTTTGGACTACTGATGACAAAATCGAAAACCAGAGCTATTTTAACGATGACAATTAGAGTTTCAGGCTCAGCACGAGAAACAAAAATTGAGAATACGTTCAAGGTTAATTGTACTTACTGCACCCCTAAATCATATCTTAGAACGATTTTTTTTTCCAGTCATGGACCGCTTCCGTGATGAACGTAATATGGCTTGAATGAAAACAGAGTTTCCAAAAAAGTCGCCATACGACTCACAATTGGCAATATCCTCATTCTTAACTGAAAGTATTGAATAGTCACCCGTAAAGTCAACAGTAGAAGACGAGTAACTTTATCCGGTTTTTAAGTCATAATATCTCAAATTGTGAACAAATGGACGCAAGGCTGTCTGACAGTTACAACATACTAGTCAATTTTACATTATACTTTTACTTCGTTCTCGAAGACGCATAAGAGACTACTTTTTGCGGATCTCTATTAATTACTCGGTTCTGTAGCAATGCCGGTGTGAGAAATCAAACGTGGATGTGAAGCAATAATAAACAGCGCAGAGGTGTAAAGTCACTAGTAAATATAAAAGATTTTAAGTTTATTCCCTTTCCATTTTTTATCATTCTCGCGAGTAAACACACTTCTCCGTTTGTTCTGATTGTTACATCATCACATCTTTGTGGCATTTGCCTTGTAATTATACCTGTGGGTTCTGTGTGCGATTCAGTTCAAATCTAAGTGAAGAGCCATCTGCACACCCGATAGTCCGATGAAAAACGATTTTGGGAAGCAAGACGTGCATATCGAGGTATGACATGGCAAAAAGACAAAGTTTCCAACTTGCACCCGAGTAACAAAAGACCAAGCGCACTTTTCACTTGTTGTAAGAAGTTATTGGTTGTTTTCTACCCAGCATCACGAAATTCAGTTGTTCCTCAAGAGGAAAATTAAGTCTCAACTACCGAAACCTGAGTATTGCATTACTACGTCACTGAGTACATCCGTTTTCATCGTAGGTAGCATCAATAACAGAATACATGGCCACTGAGACCATCAGAGTTGACCTCATGGCATTGCTGGCATCATTTCATCGACCACTCCAGACAGATGTGAATATATACGAATCGGTTCGCAGATCAGTGCGGACGTTAAGAGCACTTACTGCAAATGTGCGGAAACTCAGTGTGTCTGAAGCTCCTACATGACATAATTTTATATTCCACAGTGGCATAATTAACTACGAGTTAGTATCTACAAATTTCAGCATCCGTTGAATCAGCAGTCGGACGTATGGCCTAAGTTCACCGAGTAGGTATACCTGATAGCAAGAAACAACTATGAAACTGATCTTGTGCTTCCAGCAACTTTCAAACATTAAACACATACAACTTATGTCACCCTATCTTAGGAATCATTTATTCAAAACAGATCGGAAAACATATCCTTTATCTCATTTCGATAAAACCATTGGCTTTTTCTTGCGTTTCCGTTGGACAATAGGTCCTGAGATTTGTGAGCAGTCTGTTGACGGTCGTCTCAGATTCGTTCAATCGCCTAGAACTATCTTCCAAACAAGTCCACAGTTTCAAAAGCCAATATCAGCTGCATCTCTTGTTCACAGAGCAAGATTAAAGCCACAGAGCAGGCTGATGGTTATTGCTCTGGGTATTAGTTAATTAATGGACTCAACTTATTCAATTCAAGTAGAAGATACCACATTCTGCGTCGTTTGTCAAGTGTAAGCTACTTACATAACTGTTAGATAAAGTAGTCAGGTCGATGATTTGTGCTGGACACCGATAACTCTAAGTGGTTTTATACCCATCTCAAAACCGTCGTTGTTTTCTCATACTTTTTCGTTTACACAATAAAGACATAGATAGAACGTTGTGTTTCATCAAAAAACGAACAATTTGAATTAAAGACTGATTTAGACAATGTAGGCCCCATTGACGAAAAACGCCTTCTGGGGAAGGTAAGTGTGCCCAATCTGGAAGCATCACTTCCGAGGGGCAAGGAGTATAGCTCCACAAATTCTAGTCGGTGAGAAAGGCGTAGAATGTAAGAATGTAATTTCATTGGAATTGTCTAAATAAACATGTTTCCCTGGTTATCACCGTAGTCTCAACAAACCTTTCCCAGTATTCTGAAGCGTTACAGACCCTTTAAAATGAAATAGACCGTATGGTGAACACTATTTGTAGCTAGATGTAACGAACTCACAGTCATCACCCAACGGTAGAGGTTTGCACGTCACAGTGAACAATACCTACATTAACGTGCTGTTAACGGTTTAAGATAAACAGAAATCCAGTCAGCATTACGCAAACCAGTATTTACTACCGTGTAGCACGCTGGCTTAGATACTGTCTGGCTGCTCCGGTCCAGACTAGATCGGCATGACGATTAACCAAGGCCTCCTGACCAGCAAAACAACACTATAACCCCGGTTTTGTCTGGCCACAAGACCAAATTGAACAGAACCGTATGGAGAGTAGTGTATAATATGAGCTGACATTTAGTCGGTTCTAGTTTTGAGAAGCTCCATTGAATGGGTAAAACACAGTCTATTTATTTCTGTTTTCTGTCAACTGTCACGTGTATACATAACTCCATGGGTACAGATTGAAGAACAAAACCCCAAATCATTAACATTTGTAAGTCATAACTTAGTAATACCGTCCAGGTGCCTCAGTGATCACTTGGTGAACGTTGGCTTGATTTGGCTCAAGGAACAAAACTATTTCTGAATCTACCCCATACTGAGTTAATTAGTTGGTTGTATAACAGACGTGTCGGAACGATGTGGAGAGTGTTCACCGATGGGCTTATGTACTTAATGAGTTGTCCTATGGTCAGTGAGTAACTGAGGCGGCATTGATCCGAAAAGGTCAGTATGCTGTTTTTTCCTACGAAGGATTAAACCCATTTCAATTCCAAAAACGCGTTTTCTTTTTGATTCTGAGAAGTTTGTTGCTTCCTTCAAAAATAATTGCAAATTAATTCCTTTTTGGAATTACTTCCTGGAAGAAGTATTACACCATGAACGTTCAAACGACTCTATATCTACTTCGAACATGATGTGTGGCGACTTGGGTAACAGCAACCACATTATTTGACGTAGAGCGGCTCCATAGTTGAGTACAAACAGGTTACCTCGATCACTCTGGGGCGCAAATAGCATGATGCTACACGTGTGACAGTTGACACACTGCATTGGACGAGCTTTCGCGTGGCTGATATGTGCCCACTTAAAACACTGTTCATTAACTGTCACGTTTTGCCCCATTTGCGAGCTGTTCAAGGTCACAACCGTTCATTCACTTGATATGATGTACTGTGGTATAAGTCTGGGTAAAGTGATATTACCTGTTCACTGGGTTATTGCATCAAGTCAAACCGACTTATTCAACTATTAAATACACGTAGATTCATACGGTACTTCCAGAACTGTTCCGATTGTAACTTGTAAGCCTCTTTCTGTTTGTCGAATTTCTCGATTATTTTCAATTGGTTAGCATTTGTTCAGGTGCGGCTTCATTTAAGAACTAAATTTGCATGTATTCACTGAGTCAAAAAATCGCAAACAACATAATCTTAACAAAGGTTGGACCGTTCGTGTTTGTAGAACGTGACGCTGTATCGTCAAATGTTCTGCCAACTATCACCACCAGTATGACTTTTACTAAAAACTTCTCATCAAAATGCGTTGACAACAGAATTATTGGAAATACAGTACAACGTCTCATGCCTTCCGTTATCAGGGCAGAGCTTATCGTACTGCACGCTTTTAATTATCACTACTATCATCTGGTTTAGAGGGTTAGATTCTGATTGCAGTAGGTCCGGTCCTATATTAAGTCAATGTACACGGGGAATTTGAAGATAATTGTTGTGATAAATTGTACACTAAAAGGCGCGAGGTTTGAAATAAAACGATCGAACGGCACTGCGCTATTAGACAACATCAATTCACAGGGCAAAAATTCAAACTCGAAAATCATACCGTTCCTGTGAACCACGGGAATGTTCATGCCGTTTGCTTTCAAAATATCCAATAACTCGAAGCGGAATGCGCTGATGTCACCCTTGATCTCGTTCAGATCGTCAGCACCAACTGTGTCCGATTCAGATGTGCGCAGTTTCTTCATAATGTACCGTTTGGTAAGTTCACGCATTACAATCGAATAGCGCGCCTCACGTTCTTTAACAAGCTTGACATGATTCTATATGGAAACACATAAAGGGAAATGTTAGTGAAAATCAAGCAGGTATGCTAATAACCACATCGTATAGCATTTAGTTGAATGCGGGCTATGTTTGTCCGATAAGTCCAGACATTGATGGAACCAGTCATCGAGTGTCGGTTCAGAAGAAGGAGCAAGCCTCTTGAAACATTTTCAACAGCGTAACTGGCAGTACAAACAGACAATCGAGCGTGTTATCAGGCCTGAACCCAATTGTCTCACTCATCTCGCCAGCAGTGATCCTCGTGTGATCCGTCGTTCAGTGGATAACGGCTCGGGGTATAACGTGAGGGCCAAACACTAGAATTTTGTTTAGGCTGACATTTCTTGAGTGAGCCCAATTAAGGATGAAACCCGTCGAAGAATGTCAATGAAAAGGTGTACTGTGAGACACAACATTTTAGTATTTTACCTAATCAGACCTGTACGGTAGCTGAACTAAATGCAACGCCATAGTCTGAGAAAGTCTACGTTTAGCTGATCATTTCCTCCTCAGAAAGAACACATTTTTTCATCCCATACCTGGATAGCAGTGTTGCGAATAAACAAAAGAGGACATCAACCCACCTTGATCATATCCCATTCACTGGTGTGGGTGTCGTCGGAACTGCATTTTTGAAACCAATTCCGTACTGATTGTAGAAAGTACATGAAGGATTTCGGCGTTGGTAACAGATTGAAAGGAACTGGAACAGTGCAACCTTCGGCAAAATAACTGATCCACAATTTTGAGCGGGCAAACTTCCATTCCACATCAACCTGTTGCTGGAATCGAACAAGTGACCCCGTTGTTATTTTAAGTTTCAGTAAATGGAAAATGGAAACACTTTGAGTGTGATACAATGTCATCACGCCATGCAGCACGTCTAGGTCAAGCCATCATAACTCCCCTTTCGTATTGTTATAAGAACTCTTATTGAACACAATTCTAAAGTAGTCTTTACGTGACAGAATTTAATTAGGCGTTGCTGTGCTAGTCCCTCTTCCTAGCGCATCCTGTCTGAATGATGGCACATAATATTTGTTTATCGGAACAGTGTCAGCTGCTTTCTGACAGGATGATTCTCGATTGATAAACTGTTCAGTCATAGGCTAATTTGTTCAAACCTATCAACCATATGCACGCGAAAGTTGAGTCAATACGTCGTTGACTGTGGTGAGAGAATTTATTGTGGTAACACTAGTAAATTCAACAAAATAAATCCTTAATGTATGTGATTTAAAACAATTTATCTACAGTGCCTACTTGATGTGAAGTCAACCAATCTATTTGAAAATCCGTGAAGCATGTCATTTTTCAAACTAACGGTATAAAGTGAGAGTTGGCAGACAGAGTATGTGTCCTATGAATTCCCTCCAGGTATTGCTATTCAAACCAACACTAGACCTAGTCTCACTGTGGTTCTGTCCATTTTGCATTCACAATGTCTTGTCCAGTGAATAAATCGTGTTAAACCATTCAAAAGATACCTCCATAAAATGCATTTAATACCATCAGGAAGGTTGGTAAGAGTAACTAATCGACACGCTACCTTTTCCCTAATTGTCATCTCACAATTCGATGCTCAGTTCTGACCGATGTGGGGAAATAGCACACAGCTCGGTAGTTTCACTGACCTTCGCATAGGCGACATACAACCAAAGACGTAAAGTAACCATTATGATAAGATACTCTCAGCACATGGTATCTACGTTTATCAATCAGGGTTTGAGTGTTTTATGTACAGCGTTTGAAATGTTCTGGAAGTATATACAGGGCTGTATTTTCCCGCTTTGGCCGTACTGCTCCCTAGTTATTTTTAAAGAAGTAGACATACTCATCAAGAACAACGAGCCCTCACTATGATTGCACCATGATTGAAAATAAGTTTTAAAAAGTATCCAAAGGCTTATGACAAATTGGCAAACGGGATTGGCCCCAGAGCCCTTATCTTTCACATATAAACATAACTTGTGTCAAATTGTTTGTTTGTTTGCCTCAACACACATTATCTGAGTTGTTCCGTCCCTAATCCGAGGTTGATATTGGAAATCATCTCATTACGATAAAACACAGTTTACATGCTGGATTGCGCAAATTCCTTCTATTGTACTAACTACTTCGGACGTTCTGAAAGGAGCAATACCTTTCTATTTTTTTTCTTTACGTCAACAGATTTTGTTCCGTTAATTCGTTTCTTTCCAGGTAAATACTGATTATGTGACCATTGAAATTTTATACCCCAACGATGACAGTTCTTCATTTTCGCAGTAAGGACTTCCAGAAATGTATTGCCTCCCATTGTCCAAATCTAATATATTTGTGTGTTGCGATGTCCTATTTTCGATTCGTACGAGTTAATGTTGCCACAATCATTTTATAGACTGCAGTCCGCTTCCGTTGATCGTGAAACTATTTCCAGGTTCCCTAATGTCAAATACCTGATGATTATTTTCTATCACTATCGTATCTGATCATCCCCTGTGACAGCCGTATTTAGTTAAATCAGTTAGCTACCATTTTACGCTTTGTATCTCGACGCTTTACTTCAGTATGAAATACCTTATTACTGCATGCGTTTTTCTCATACTGATTTTACGGTTCATCCGTTGATCTTACGTACCTTTTGGAAAAGGTACTGCAATTTTTCTAAGACCACTAAAAAATACATCTAACGTAAAAGTGATTTATTAAAATCTTGTTTATCAATTTTGATAACACTGAGTGTTCCGGTACGTTCAACAACATTGCTCGGATGATATGTTTCGATAACATTTCTTCTGTTTTCTCACATTTTTTTAAATTAATTTCTGTCAGTTTACCACCCGGGAACAATGCAATCACATCCTTGAGGTTGCTGCATGCCAGTGGTAGAGACGCCCAACTATTGCTCGCAAGCTTATTTGCTTGAGCCCGCTCGTTGCAGTCGCTTAAGTCTAAGCCTCAGCAATCCCCAAATAGCAGGTCCCCATGTGATTTTTCATATATCATAATGACACGTGCCTTGTAGTACGAAAACTGAAGACGTCTAGTGTGTTCGTTGCTCAGCTACAATTTATTTCCAAAGACGTTTTCACTATAGTAAACTTATTTTCAAGCTCGTACCTTCCAGTACAGTGTAGTAAAAAAAACATTCTTCCGCAAGGTTGTACATCCATGCTGAACACTTCCCTTTTTGGGAGAATTATTTTTGTTTTTCCTACAAGTTTATTGAATGAGTGGAACAAAAATGAAAGTTCACATGAAGCATTTTCATTTCCTACTAATCGGTATTTTCAGGTTTTAATTGTAAACACATCCTTTTGAATGAAAACTATTAGTTTATTCAGGCAAAGCTAATCATTCATCTTTTCTAAACACAAGTTGATGTTATCTTTTCATTTTTTCAGATAAATAAACAAAATCTGTTTACTTTAAAGGAATTTAAAACAGTCTTATTAGTAAAATATTAATTTCGTCCGAAATGTCATCAACTAGAATAAGTTTGATTATAAAGGGACGTTTGTTGTGCTATCATGGAACAGGAGTAAAGAAGGGAGTCTTTTTTTTTACGGTTAACAGACTATTATAACTACAAGCCTTGATGAGAACTTAGTTGACCTGTTTGACTCAATTTCATTTGATGTAAAAAATCCATCTTGAATCACTTGCAAGATGCATTTACTTCCATCGACATATTTGACCCGAATAAACTTAGAGCTTGCTAATCTTAAACAGGGCTTTGACTTTTCGGATTTTTGGATATATTGCTGAAAGTAGTATCTCTAACTCTGAGTTCCAAACTCGACAAACAATTGAACAGCTGAAGCCCTACGTGTCTATTATGTCAGCGCTAAATCTGCCTAGTAAGACACAAATACGCGATATTCACTATAGAATAAAGGATATAAAACAGAAATGTGAAAAATCACAGTTTTAAACTTGCCAAAATTTGTTCGTAAGAACTATTCATCATCGCAATCAGCATGTTGAGCAAAACTATGAATGCGATATACGAATAGACCCCAAATGTTAGTTTACCTGGAAGTAAAAATCGATACAAAATAGCAAACATTTACGTAAAGTAGAGTGACTTAAGTTACAATCAAATTGCAAAATGAATCGAACGTTCAACTGTTGTGGTGTTCGATGAACAAGTGGCCACATGATTTTGTAGACCTTTTGGCGTTTACGAGAAACCAAAGTTTATATGTAGGTCTCTCCAGATAAGTTTAACAATAAGACTGTAAATGTTTAAGATTAGACAGTGATTATATTCAAGTATCTAACCTGTGTTTGTCTTGATAAGATTCATATAGTAAACTTCTTCAAAAAAGAATGTATAAATAAACCTTCAATGCTAGCAACATTAGTCAGAATGGTCACCAAATTAGTAAACATTTTTCTGATGTTTGCCTAAATCTTTGATTCTAACACCACTCTTTCACTCTCCTACTGATAAGGACAATCAATGATGGAAACAATCTTCTGGTTTCAGATTTGGCAACAAATGTCATCAGAACCTCATGAACGAAAACATCGGCTTAGTCTTTCAAACAAACTAAATTGTTAATTGTATCGTAACGGTTCTCTGTTGATTCGTTTTTTTCCTCCTTTTATTACGTTGGCTTATTTACAAAGCCAGTTAGAAGGGTCCTGTCTAAAGAACTGCTTACTTAAAAACAACCTGTACATAACGAACAAGCAGTTTTTAGTGTGGAACACACTATTCACGCGTACATGTTGATCAGACGTAACATAAAAATCCGTTGAAAATGCATAGTAAATATTTGGTACATGGACAACTGTACATAAACACTACCGACAGGGAATAATAGCTAGGAGCTTAGAAGCCGACCGTACACGAGCAATTAAACGGGAAGTGTGGATGTTCCTCGATTTGCGCCACACAGTAGTATGACATAAGTAAAAACAATCGGCGGGCGTTAAATCACGAGAACTATTTTGATAACCTAGGTATAATACGTAAGTATAAGTTTTGGGACTGTCTTACACATCACATCAATGACACGCAAGTGAAATTCTCAAGCTGCTAAATGTCATTTTTAAGTACATTAGGATGACCGATATACATGTCATATATATTAGAATATATGACTGGCCCACCTGTCGTTTTATGAGTTATAATCCAGTGTATCTTTCTTTTACACATAATATGGGAATACATGCATCGAAGTGGGACAGTTACAACTCGAATAAACCTAAATGAAACGCTAAACACGTTATTCCTCTCTTTGATGTGGACACATTGTTAGGCTATGTCCTGTTAGAGCACCTTCCAGTGTCAGGACGGTAAATGGCGTTGCCTTAACGAAGTGTCACTGCGCAAAATATCTTGTTCAAATGGTCCAGCCACTGCATATATATATATATATATATATATATATAACACAGTAAACAGTCAACAAGATAAATTTGAACAACTTCCAGCGCCGCGATCAACCGGTTTTCCGGAATGGTTGACGAAAGCATAGGAGGCTAAACATAAAACACATGCATGTTTGTAATATCTAAGAATGCTGCGTAATGTTTTGTTAATCTAAACGTTTGGGAAGCAGACGTTCCACGCAGCTGGTTGGTGGGAGGCATAAATATACCGCACGTGGATCTAAACACGAATCACGAACGTGTCAGAATAGCAAACGTCGATTATCTTTACCATAGTCTTCTTTTTAGTCATATTTTCGGTATCGTTCAAATGGCAGTCGACTCCAGAAGTTAGCAGTAGTGAACAGAACACCACATTGCTCCCGTATATTTGTATGTAAGCCAAAGTCAGCGTAACAGTTAGAGATTTTGCGCATTGTAAAACTATGCGACTACCTCAACTCTCAACATCAAATATTATATTACTGTGTGCACAGCAAGTTAAGAATTCATCGCTGTCTCATTTGTGAAGCAGGAGAGAAACAAATGCGTGAGTGTCAATTGATTAATATACCACATTAATGGTAACATATCAAGCAACTTTGGGATTTTTCCGTCCGTTGCATTTTCACACTGGGACATTTGATAAACTTCCTGAAGACAGCTGAATGTATGGGCATAATCACTATCTCAGTCTGGTTTCGAACTAACTTATGGAAAAGTAAAAACGGATTCAATATTCTATTGTTGTTTACGGTGAACCTTTGAGATAGTGCTTCTCTCATATAAACCTATCGAGAGAAGTCAATAACATAAATTTGCACGATGTACTCGGATATGAGAAAACTTGTCTATCCACAGACACGTCAGTGGGTGATGTTGCAAACCTCTGATGAACATCACGGTCATAAGTACAAGTCGTGTTACACTTACCAACAAACTCTGTGAAGACATGTGGATACTCCAGATTGAAGCTTGTCAAATCAATCAGTCCATAGGTTGACCAATACAACGATTGCGCAATTTCGAACAGGCTTAAAAGAACAAAACACACGTGACTGCTTGAACCACTACTGTCAGATGAACACGGGGCTTACACTTCCAGACAGAACCTGGATCATAATGACAACTTAATTAATAACGGCTGGACGTTCATGACCTACTAATTAACAATCCTCATCTTTTCTATGTCCCAATGTCTACACTTATTATATAGCAACCTGCATATCACAATAACTACGCTGACTTAATAGGCAAACTCGTTAACAGAAATCGTTGGGAAAGTTGGTTCTTTGCTAAAAAAAAACTGCACACATAATACTTTAAAAATGCTAGTAAAATACTTCAATCAAACGTGATCAAATACAGTTCTTAAGATCATCGGCACGATATTATTTGTAAGATAGGACAGTCAGATTGGATACCACGGATAGGTGAATTGTCTTATTCATAAACAAGAAAAGAACAAATTCGCATGCTTACTATGGCGACATTTACACTAAAACATAACTTCAAGCTTGGAATCCGCAATTTTTTTAAAGCCCCAGTGAGACGAGCCAGCGCACTATATGACCACTTCTGTTGAACAGTTCGATATCACAATTCAGGACTCGGGTTAGCGGTTCTGTTGTTCGTCAAACAGAAATTATTGACTCATTGTACCTATTCATTTAGGTGACTACTTCAGTTAACCAACAATCACGTTTACACAAGTCTACTTCGCCTTTTTGAATAACTTGATGAGTCTTATTGAACCTTCACATAAGTAAGCAAATCTTAAAAATTATGTTAATCATCCCCTCATTGTTGCAAATAAATGTTAGTTTCTTTCGCATTCCCATTTCTTATTCGTTAAACTCGACCAGCCATTTTGTAGTTGACCTGAAAATAGGCAAGTATCCACAGTGCGATCTACAAGAATTCAGTCTCTTTTAAGGCCATGGAGGATGCATGTTAATTTGTGGGCCAACAGCAAGTAGTTGATCGATTTTAGCCTATGAGACAAGAAAGTGTGTCGGTTGTACAAAATACTCAAATATCTACATTTAACTCACTAATCGCGATCCCATAATCTGGTAGATGTATGCCCGGACCACCATTCTGTAGTCGCTCACCTCTGTGATTGATAAATCGATTGAGAATAACACAACAGTACGAGCACGTCGTAATACTCTACGTTTCAACCACCTCAGGTGGTCTTCCTCAGGAATGTTGTAATCGAAATCACATTAACAAATGAACGGATGTCACGTGGGATTTGCTGTAGTTAGGTCAATCTGCGCCGCATCTGAACTGATCGATCGAATGTTTTGCCCATGAAGTGTGGGGCGAGGCCGATGTAGATAAGATGCGTTTGTGTCTGGTGTTTTTTATCCATCCATACCACACTGTAAACATGGGTTTGCTATCACTGCGATTAACACATGGTGAGGACTTCAGCACAACACCGCTCTGTAAGTGAAAGCAGACACTTATGAATCACTCGAGCTTGATCAAAACATACGTTGTGATTCTCTGACGGTGCACGCAGTGCGATGGCCGAATTCTTCTCTAGCCTCTGAAGTTGATATGTGTTTTTAAAAGGAAACCGCATGTGCCTCCTGTGTTCGAAAACGCGTACTTTCAATTGTCTGCTTGTCTCTCCTATGTAATTGACAATTACTGCATTTGATTTCGTGAACACAGTCTGTCTGGTCGCCCATAGATACTAGATCTTTAGGATGCATTACCATCCGTTCTAAGGTATTGTCTAACCAAAATACGGTCAAGATAGCGTACTCAGAAAGGGTGGAGCGAATTTTTTCGGATGTTTTCCACGATATGATATTCGCACAGTAGACTTGAAAGTTTTTGTCTCTTTGATCTTCTCCTTAATCAACATGCGCTTAATTGTGTCCTCAATAGATGCGTTTGGATATTCGTTAGCGGCCAGCATTTTTTTAATGCGAGAAATCTCTGTTGTAGTGCAGAGTTCATTGGTGCATATCACCTTAGCTCTATTGACGATTGATCGGATGACTGCTCTCGTCATGTCGACCGTATGCGACGAGTTGAAGTTGACATGCCGACCAGAATGGGTCGGTTTGCGGCACACAGAAACCTGAAATCCCTGGTATTCGTCAACTTTGACTAGACAGTCGAGAAAATCAGGTGAACGCCCATCAGTTTCACTTTCCACTGTTGCCCTTTGAATGTAGAAACTGTAGGAATTTATCGCGATCTGTCCGTTCCATGATTACGAATGTGTCATCCACAAACCGCCATCAAATTCGTGAAGGGCAGATAAATTCACTCATCGCTTGTGTTTCTACGTACCCGAGGAAAAGTTTGGCTACTACAGATGCAACATGGGAACTCATGGCTACACCATCGATTTGCTTGAACAACTTTGTGTTGAATGTGAACAAGGTTGAGTACAGACAAAGTTCAAGGCCAGATACAACTACGGAAGGTGACAAATTAGTACGTGCAGTAAGAGAGTCATCACCTTCAAGTAACTCTATAACAACGTCATGTTTTGCCGGTACATTAGTGTGAACAGATGTCGTATCAAAACTAACAAAAGTTTCATCATTATATGATGCCATGTGTTCGAGCTCAGTGACAGTCATTCATCGATCGTGAGTTTGATTTTCCGGCGTGCTGGTGCTGACAAGACCCAACAAGCTTGGATTAACTGTCTATCACCTAGTTGTTGGTCAAAGGGATCAAATGGTTCTTTACTAAATGGTGTCAGTTCAAACCAAAACGTTTGTAGTGGTTCATACTCTGTGGGCTTACCAGGCTTAGTAGCTCCGTCTACTGACTCACTTGGTGAAATGTGTGCCACGGGTGATGCAATAGTCGTAGACATCTTTTTGTCCTTCTTCAAGCGTGAAGTGCACGTGTTTGCAGTCACGTGCCCGATTATTTGCGTAAAACCAGAACAACTGGTTCAATCCAAACGCAAAAGCTACAATAACGAGCAAATAGACGCAGAAGAATTTGAAGATGTCGTACAGCATGCGTCCAAGAGATATTTGTAGCGGGCCCAATTGTGGACTGATTGTGAAGATATAGACCAATCTGAGTGTGGAGACGATATTCGCACCAGCAAACAGACATTCGGCAATCAGGATTGGATCAAATGGATCCCAGTGACCTCGGTTCACAAATCGTGGTTCATTGTAAGCCCATATCTGATACACGAGTAACAAAGTGACGAAAGAGTTAGAGAATGAAATTACCTTAAGGATCAGGACATCAACCGTACACAAAGTAGAGTTTAACAATGGTTATAAGTAGAAATCTACCACAACACACAAGATATTACACACAGTAAGCTAGGAGGCCACATCCATTATCTTACAGTAAACATGAATATCCGATTTCTAAAAACCATTTATATCATTGTCATACACTACTCACCGAGATAAATGAGTGGTATTGCATAAATTGGTGTGCATGTTGAAATAAATGGCTATCCTGGAGGTCCGGAAAACTGGAAACGAATTGATGGTGAGAAACATACAGGTTTTACGTGTAATGTTGTAATAAAAATTAGTCCTATGCGATTGACAACACATGGTGAAACGGTTCAACAGTTCACAATAAGGTAATTGTTTGTTGTGGTGTGTTTTTAAATTACATGTAACTGATCTATGGTGATAAAAAGTCCCTAAGGTCAACCATCTATTATGACCGTGAGAAACTACTACATACACATACGAACTTGTAGAGACTTCCTTATTTTGTTTAAAAACGATGCTTCATTTCTGTACAACAACCTTTTGTATCACCTTTGCACGTTGTTCAAATTGATAAAATTGGCCTTGGAATACAGTACAAATTTTGTGCATGTCGGTCTGCTCTTCTCTCCGTTGCGCAGTCGTTTGACGATACCACACGGATCTGTCATTCAATTTTTTAGCTCCGTTGTACCACGAACATCGTCGCATCTCGGATCGCACTTCAGCAGTCCACGGCAACTCTGTGATATTACCCACTTCCGGATACTGGTAATTTGGAATATTATGGTGGTCATCTTGAACACTTGTGAGCACTTTCCTGTGAGTCAAATCCTTTTGATTACCGTAATTTGCTGGAACCTTGTAACTATTTTGTCTCATTCGTTTATTTCATTATCACCGATAGCCTAGTAAGGTACGCTCGCATTTACCTAGTCTATTCAGTAACTCGTTACGACCATTACAAACTACTACGTCAAAAGATGAACCTATCCAAAAATGTACATCAAATGACTTGATACTAGTAACTTATAAACCGCTGGATATTTGTCACAAAATAACATACCGCAGCAAGTGTATAGGATATTGTTGAGTGATTCAAATCCACAAAAAGTCATTGGAGAACAGAATTCATATAAAAACCTTGTAACTAGTAGGCACCACAATTTACCGCATCGATAATGCAGAATATGAATTGAAAGAATGAAACAAGACAGGTTCAATAAAAATGCGTGAGGGTGTGTTTGAACAAAGCTGTTGACCTGTACAATTCACGCATTCTCTTGAAAGCTGTAAATCGTAGAAGTCGTGACTATTTTCATTTGTGTTCTGACAGATGATATATCGATTGCAGGTGACTTGTCAGTTATCGTGTCTCCTTCCGAGGTGGTCAGACAGCATTGCGTAACAGCGATTGTGTCAACCATTCTAATGTGATTATTTGATTAGGCTCTGTGTGAGATATATGACATAACGGTCAACGCGTTCGCCGCCTAGGCAAATGGATCACAGTTAGACCCCCAGGTCATTTAGAAATATATACATATTTGATCAAAGCTAATGATCAACAATTTGTCATTCTTCTAATCAAGTTCAGTGTTTTGTTTCTAGTTTATTCCTCATAAGTCATCAGTAAATGTTTACACTACTTAGCTACATTTTTGTTCCGCCATTAGTTTCGAAGTTTTCAAGTCCATAGTGCTCGGACACGTGGTCGATTCGAGAAGGTCTGGCGGGAAAGTTTGGCTGACTGCAGAAGTTAATGGTTTCCATTTGAAACCAACTAAAACCCCGATTGCATAACGATAAATAATGACTAATCGATTAATAGTACTTTCTGTTTTGCGACTAACTGGTCCTGGGTCCCATGGCTTAATGAACCTGTAGGGTTGATATAGGACAATGCCCATTTTTCGTAATTAACTACATAACGTCTAAGTTACTTCTCGGATCCACCGCGCTTTGTTTTATGATCAAGAGAACAAATAAAGGAAAGCCGATTTGAACTGGCACTGGTCCGATTTCAGTCACGTCTAACAAAACCGAACTGCTTGCACAAGCACAGGTTCCAATCAACTCTACAATCTAGAATAAACTAATTATCTAGCAATACTCAAACACTGTCTATGTCTCTGGTGGGCGGACTTCGGCATTCATTCACATAAGAAATACCATCTGTCTTTGGCGTGTAACCATAGGATTATTTCCCAATTTCAGAAGCGTCCCCACGACCAACACAGTACTATTCCCACTAATGCATTATGTTTTCTGTCAGTGAACGGATGTTTTTCTTGAAAAAGTTGAATAAATTTGAGTTTACCGGTTTCTAAATACAATGAACGAACTTACTGTATCAGCTTAATAATCTAATGCGATTTGATAGAAAAAGTTAGCGTCACAACGGGAAATCCGCGTCCGTTAATGAAATCAAACGCATCACACGATCCGAATAGACAAACCTTCTCAGGTTACCCCCATGTGTCACTAGCATTTTATCTTATAGTCCAGTTTGTTTACCATAAATAGCATCTCCAATGAACGATGCATACAGCCCTTTACTATACAGTGTAAATACACGCAGGCATATGATGAGTACCTAGCAGGATAAGTTTATAAAAGAACAGTCTCCAAGTGAATTACAGTTCACACAGTTCCTATCTTTAACAGATCCAACCAAAGACGAAATGATTTACACATTAGGTTTGGTTGTGTGTATTTTGTAGGAATGCAAGTCAATTTAAATGATTACATAAACCAACTACACGGGTTAAACAGGAAGGTTGTGATATATTCATGTACAGTTATAATTTATAATGTTCTATTTATTGCTTTCTCTGTTTACTTCTCCCATAAGTTTTTTACATGGCAGGTGATTAACTGTCAATGAAAAAATGAAATATTTATCAAAGCAAATCGGCGAAAGTAGCACAATCCTGAGCGCGCAAAAACATGCGTTTTGTGAGTTATAGTCACACATTATTACAATATAGATTCAAAAACGAAGCAACAGAAAATATTCAATAATGTTTGCAATGTTTTAAACAACCTGACTAACCCGAAAACAAGCCACAGCACGCATGGAAATTGTAGAAATGTACATTGAGGTCATGATGAAATCGAGCAGGTGCCACATGTCTGCAACGTAGGCGCGGAAACCCCAGGTGTAAACTTTCTTCATCTCTTGCCAAACAAAGCCTATCAAAATGATAATCACATGAAAGAATGAGGAAGTTTGTTCATGTTTTACCGATGAACTTTTCGATTTCAAACCAGTTACGACAATAATTCTGACTATTTCGCGTAGTAACGCACAATGCATGGTTGTATTTATTCGTTTACGAATTCATTGAGTAGAATCAGCTAACAGGACATTCATCTGCATGAAGGAAATAGGGGCTATTTTTTGTTTCCATGTCGGTTCACAGATCTACATTTCATGAGTGATTGCTTTTATTGAGTCTATCATCAGTGTGTAATCCGAACAGGCGACAGTCATGTAGCTGGTTGATATACTAGCCCAAATGACGACCCGTGTTATGGATATCCACTGAAGCGGACTAGAACCAAGCATTTTTCCAAGTGATAATCATAGCCCCAACGGTCTGATGGACAAGATTATTGATTCAGAAACGCGATAAACACTATTGCACCTGAAGAGTTCCAACATTAAAGAAACCCTTTTTAAATGACTGGTTTAGGAGTGAGTGGCGTGGATCTCGCATAGAATAAAGACGTGTATGAACATCTCTGAAGTAAATTGGAAATTAGATGGAACCCTTACGTTTAACCAATCTCTTTCAATGGATTAAACTCACGTGTAATGGTTGTTTCCGTTGTATGAATCACAAATCAAGTATATAATCCTACAGGAACAAACTTAGTATTCACGTACGCATTGCGAATTACTTAGTGAGTTGACAGCAACATTGAGTTACTTTGTTCCCATTCGTCAACACAGCAAAAGAGCATTGGTAGATGTTTATATCTAGTTAATTTCGTTTGTGTCATACACAAGACCATTAATTACACAAAAGCAAGGCAACTAAACAAAAGCATGAGTTGAAAGTGGCTCAGATGGTTAAAAATCAGTGCCAGTTGCATGACATTGATAGCAACTGCATCAGCAATTTTTGCCTACAGAGAACTGGTCGATTTAAACAGAATCGGTCAATTCAACTTAGTTTCCGTAAAAGCTAGCAGCTTTAGGTTTCGATGGCGTAACAACAAGACGAACGAGGTGGTCCGTAACTGAACAAACCGGATTTCAGATCGGATGCTTGTTATGTAACCATGTGTAGCGACCACTTAAGAATGTGTTACACTATCTCGCTGCTGTAGTGTCCGGTTCGCCCAGCCAAACAAGCGGTTACCGCAACTACAGGTGATCTGCTAAATCAGATGGGAGTTAGGATAATCTGACGAATCAAAATAGGAAGTGTGGAAAATACTTTTGAAAGTGCAAGATATCAGTAACAATTCGGAAGTATGGCAAATACTCTTTAAAGCCGCCCAAAACTTCCTATCAACAACTATGAACTCTAGAAAGTAAATTCGGGAAAGCTTGCTATTTGATAACTGTTACGACCGGTATTTTGGCCATTTGCCATCGGCACAGAATTTCTACAAACTCTTCCGAGTAGCCATTGACCAGTTGGACGTAGTTCAACTAGTCTGTTTTCTTAGTGATACTGTTAACAACACAAATAAACTTAATTTCGCATACCGTGGGAGCAAACTGAGAAGTTTAACTAATGGCCATCCTGTGTTGCCTTCTGAATACACAACGTAGTGTGAAGAAGCGTCCTGACGACGATTGACCAAAATGCTTACATAGCTAGATTGTCCTCAACCACTTATTCCTAAAATGAGTACATCATTTAAATGATCGAATCACATCGTTTGTCTTGTTGTTACGCAATCGAACCTCCATGCACTCTTGGGACTTATGCCAAAGTAATTCGCTTTCATCAAACCTCCATCCCTCTGAAGCTTTTAACACTACCGGCCTTACTGTCTAGGAACTGATAATGTTTCTTGGGAATATGGCTCGCGTTTAATCGCTAGTCGTGCAATTTTAGGTTGGTCATCTATAAACTATGAACTGATTAGTAAATTGCGTTTTCATAGAAGACACTGCATTCTTTGCACACATTCAGAACTACTGTATGATTGATAAAATCGAAAAATCAGTGCTCATACCGATAATGTAAACAACTAGAGTGCTCTCGGAAATAGATGGCAAGGGTCCACGGTCGTTCATGCGTTCGTCCATAGTGTTCGTTACCAAGGATTCGATGCGAACTGCTGTCAGTAAGAGTAGGCCTGAGTAAACAAGAAAAATGGGAGACAGCGAACAGGATTAAGAGACATTCCTGTGTTGTTCACATAATGCGATCACTGTCTGATTTGTGATTTCCTTCGGTTATACGTAGTTTAGTTATACAGTGCTGTACACACTAGGCACCGTTGATTTGGCTGAAGCGGAGAATTTTGAGAGAGAGAGAGAGAGAGAAAGCCCGCAGGTGAATTCCATTGCAAAGGTGATACTAGGGCCATTATGTGCTTCATAGTTTGTATCGATAGTCATAATAACGCAGTTGTCGTTCGTGGTGCTACAGTCAGTTAATTTAATCTGTACTGTAGCTATCAATAGATAACCATGATAAATTAGTCCGTCACGCACTTCAGATAGCAATCATCTAAACTAAATGACCATACAATAAGCAACACTATGAATACACAGAAAAGTGACAAACACGATAAAATATGAAGGCTAAAAAGATATGACCGTGTGGATAATAACAATCTGAGAATGGGGTACGACATACAAACACGGTTGCATTCCGAGGAATATGAGAGACCAGTTAAGATAGTTGAAAATGATACTGACCGTAAACGTGTAGGCCGTGGTAAACCACGGTGTACTTGAAGCAACCGATTTACGATCGGAAATGACCTTTGTTTTGATTTGAATGCAACGGTAAGTTAAATGACTTGATCTACCAGAACGACCTAAGAGTAGGCGAGGTTAAACTGAAATTTATAATCATTCTGACCAGGAATATTTGACAAAAAGAGACAGTGCGAATGAAATGGTATATCATCGATCAGCTGTGATAAGGTAAACACCACTCAGAATGAGATGTTCCTCAAAAACCCGTCAAACTAACTGACAAAAAAGCCACCCACAGCTTAGGAGAATTCACATAACTTACCTCAAAGCAGGTGATTAAGTTCGTTTCAAACATTCGTCTTTCTGTTTGAACGAGTGTATACGGTACAAAACATACTTTGTAATGAACTTCCTTCTGGATCTTAACAATTCCTTCCCGGTCTTCAACCTTATGGACAAATGACATTTTGTTGATATGTTTCAGGGTTTTGGTGACGTCAGCGACGGTCGTTTCCATGTTTTTGTGTTTTTATTTAGATTGACATAAGCTAATGAGTTCGTAGCTAACCCTGTATACTAGCTCAGTTCATTCTCGTTGCTCAGTGTCCTCTGCGTTGGAAGAAGGTATGGCCGATAGGTGTATTGAGCCAGTCGATAAATCCAACGGTAGACCACTACAGTTTGTAATCTTGCGTTATCGATGGAAAATGTTTGGTAGCCTTACATGAATGAGACTGCTCATGGGCATGTGAAACATCTGATTATTTAAAGTTATCGGCCAATTGTTTGTTCCGTATCTGTCTTTTGATGTCGTAGTCACTCCAGTGACGTTTTCATTTCCCAATTCTTATTACAAATGAGTATCTGCAAGAATGATGGTACCCCTGAGAGCGTGTAAGACTATGGTGAGAGTATTGTTGCAGAAAGGTTTCATGCTGAAAACTGAAGACGATCAAGCTGGTCCAAGGACACAAATAAGAGAAAACGCCATCAACCATGGGAGGTAAACCTGGTAGAGATTAAGCTCAAGGTTTTCGACAAATTCCGGCACTATCGAGACAATCGTACTCATGAAAGTACACTGACAGTTGAACAGTAGTTGTCTTGAGCAGTCACGTTGATGTCAAAGATCTATAAAAGCTGGTTGGATTTGACCCACTGATCAGTACTCAGGGCATGATGATTGATATAGGATTAGAATGAACTGAGCTAGTGCGCAAGTGATGGTCAACTAGGATTAACTACTATCAGTCTAATCACTAGTATTGTCAGTTAATCCCCGATAACGATAAACGTTCTGTTTCTGTTACCATGGTTAGCCTAATCAACGATAACAACGACTGGTCCAATAGTAAGGTTGGCTAGTGGTACATCAGTAACGCTGGTTTGAATGGTCATTGATGATTATGAGTTAATCGTCCAGTCGCCGTATGTGCAAGCCTACCCTGTTAACTCGGTACTCAAGTTTTTCTCACGGCTCTTTCGACAGACAGACTTGTGTGACATGATAAACATGACATCCTCTGAGTGTTGCAACCAAATTAACTTATTTGCAGTTTGTGATTATGGTTCAATCGGGCAGAAGGAACAGACCGTAAGTACACGTTCATGTGCACAAACACGCGCACACGGGATGAGTAATGATCAGGCTCAACTGTTTAAGTTCGTATTGGATCTGAATCAACTACTGAGTGTTCAGACGGTCAAAATTGGTCGAACCAAGTAAATGCAGATCAACTTTGTCAACGGTGGCTCACCTAATGTGAAAGTAGAACAGCAACTTGTGAAGGGTGGGCAACGATGATATTTTTTAATGGATGGAGGGTTCGTGGACCGTTACCATGCATTGGTACTATCTTCGTGGCATTGTACGTAAGGTCTTATTCTAATGGAAATATAAATTTCATCGGTGTTGATCTCCTAACTTCCATGTATCTTCATGACCTCCTACAAGAAATTGCAAATTTTTCTGCTGAGGTTGCCGACTAAAGAAATTTTAATTGATAAAATGTTATGTCGGGATTCTTATACTATCGAGAACATGAAATATCAGGATTATGAGCTGTCGGGAAGTTGAACGTTCAAGGTTATGAACGGCGCTCACGTCAAGAATAGGTGAAGGGCTTTCGCAAGCTAGTCGACTTACCCAAATTAGTGCTGCCTACCTTCCTTGGTGTAGCAGTAGGATACTAGTGTATCATCAGTTATATCGACTGTCTTTAATAACATCCTTGGCTGGACAGTATAAAGTTCAGTATAAGAGGATAGAGGTACGGAAAATGGGAGTCGACTCGGTTTCTTAGTAGGTTCATGTACTAAATGATAGCAAACTCTGAGGCATACCGCATTTGAACGAGCTCCAACTGAGCCGTATGGGTTAAACTAAAGTCAGTATTAATGCAGGTTGCAAACTTATGAAAGTGCACTGGATCACTGAATGAAGTATTAGCCCAGCAAACCATCCGTACACCAGATAAACAGTATTAGCTTGGCCCGCTTTAGGTCTTCACGATCGGAAAGGGCTCATAGAGATGTTATCAGTGTAACCTAGAAAGAGCCACTCATAGACACGATGGTTACCGAGCTCTATAGTCAGGAACTGTTTAAAGTTCACGCGGCAGGCTCGAACCTTCCAGTAGGATATCATCTAGCGCTGTTAAATGATGATGCACGTTGACAGCCATTTCCACGTAGGATTATCATGAAAGGATTAAACTATCGTACTGTATAATAACTTTGAAGTTTGCAAAAGTAGACTGAGATGTTTGGAGAGGCATCTTGTTTTGAATCGAGACCTATTCGAAAAGTGCAAAGATACAACTGATGCTTAATTATCGAAAAGCTTTACAGTGAAGACAGATGACAAACAATTAGACGGTGAACATCACCCAAAATTAGTCGCAGCTTTCGCATTCCCATAGACTTTCCAGTCGGCTTCACTGGAAGGTCTATGGGATTGCGAAAACTGTGATCAATTGTGGGTGATGTTCAACTTGAACTAAACCAAATCTCCGATTAATTATCAGTAATCAAACGGTGGTTATATACTGTGTTGGCATGTGCTCTGTCATTCAGTTGAGATTAGTTTTGTCTTTAGATATGCAGCCAAACGTGGAGGAATTTCACTTGAATGTTTTAAAGATCAAATAACTTGCACGATCCGATGGGATTACTGCGGAAATTCCATTGAGGTAACGTAAAGTTAGAAACCGATATCAACGATGTACTTTTCCAAGTCGCAATTTCATCGGGTGACGCCGATACCACTCAGTTTCTTTAGTGACCCAAACGTAATAAACGTAGAAAACGACGAACGGTTCAATCAGTGGCTCATCCTGTCAGAACAGCATCTCCGGCTTTTGTACAAACTGCGCATGTGGGAAAATATTAGAAATGTTTGAAGCCTGTGATAGTCAACTCTTTTATGTCGACGACTGTATAGCTTCAGTAAAAGATATTGATAATACCATGTAATTTATTGATAAACTGAGCAAAGTAGCATCACAATACGCATTACGTGTACGTAACCGAATAGCTAACGAAAGAGAACGACTCCTGAACACATTCACAAAAGTGAACTATCTTTTTTAATCAAAGAATTGAGCGTGGATCAATTTGAACACGAAGATAACTAAGGAAAGGACTGGAATGTTATAGTAGGTTTTGAATTTCCGTTTCATGTAGTGTTAATGTCAAAGACTGAAACAGATGTGTTGTCCCGTATCCGTTCTATAAGCCTTCTCCTTCTGAAGTTAGTTCCGGTTAGAGTAGTGTTATAGCCACTGCACAAAAGAAAATTATTATAAGATAAACCCATTTGCACATATGATTCAGAAACTTAGATAGATTGGAGAGAAGATATGTCTCATTAAACAATTTAGTATACCAAGGTTCACCATAATTTTCAAGTTTATATAACTAATGTGGACTAAAATCCACATATTTTATGAGGCATTTGAAATAAGGCACTGGCAATGTGCTCACATAAGATGTAGAGTTGATCAAGTAAGATTTCAGCGTAGACCATCAATAGCAGAGAGTAGGATGGTGTCAAACAAATCATTCACAAGATACTGTCTGGAAATGACAGTTATTATCTTGGTGAAATGTTGTCTTGAAAATGGAGAGAACCGGCTCTCGCTAACCTTCATGATTCAATCAATGATAGTACAGTCTAACATCAACAATAACGGGAGCTCACAGTGGATCACATACATCGATAATCGTCTGTCACAATTCGACACGAGCTTACATATTCTGCCTAAAAGAGATATCCAAGGAAAGGTAAATCAGCAAACTATATACCCCATGGATTAATAGTAAATGGTTTAAAATGAAACTACCTGGAGGGTGAGTGTTTAGTCTTAGGGACTTCTTCGATCATAATAATTCAATCTAACAGCCAAAAATGCATTTTTAAACACCTTTGTAGTTAGCATGGAAGTAATATTTTCTGCTCGACTATGACGGTCTGATATATGCTTCTGTATCGTGTTCCGTGGAGACCGATCTGTGTCAATAGGAACAGGGATGTTCTGAAACGATGTGGCAGCCTATGCTCATTCGAATGCGTTTATGTATCCCAATCGCATGGATTAACAGGTTAGTTTATTGCACTGACTTTTGTTACTGACGCGTCTACAGTGAAAGTATTCTACCCAGACAACGAAGAAATGATATTTCCTCTTCTGCTGAATATTCTTTCTTCTTTCTGCCCAATCTATTGTGAACACTGTCGCCAATCATTTTATCGATGCAAATGTTTGCTTTTAATCCACCATTGAGATACCACAAGTTCAGCCACTCTGCACGGCTTTTACTACAGACAGATCGGTCGAACGGGTTGCATTCGCAGGAAATGTGACAATTAGGTCAGTTTTCTCGCAGACTATTCTTTCATACTATGGTATTTTGCCGTGTTATTGTTGTGAGCATTGTCTGCTTGCATTTGACTATTGTATAAATAAATATTTTCTTAGTACGTCTTCTATTTGGCCCTCAACACATTGAAAGTTGGGTCTGTGTAGAATTGCCGCACCGTTGATTTACGTTCAGCATGACCGGTGATTTAGTTTCATAAATGTTACGCGTCAATTTTGTTGTGGATCATCCAACTTAAAGAAATCCAATTTTGCTTGCCTTGTGATTGCCTGGTGTGACTTCCAGGTTAACTACATGGTCTGCCGAGTACTCGTGTGTGCTGAAGTTGAATAATTAGACTCAGTACAGAGGCACGTAAATTATGACCCGACTTTTTTCTGTACGTTTCACAATATTTTCTGACTTTTGTGGTGATTTCTTGCGATATGTAGACAACAGTTGAGAATGTAAACCTTGCACTGAACAGCTTGAGCTCTCCGACGGGCAGTTGATGATATTTGGAAATGTGGGAGTACGTCGTTGGAATACATGGGGCTTACACTGGAGCATTCGGACTTCGTTTCATTTGGACAACTGCTGGGCGCGGTAGGTCCGCAATGAAGCAGTCGGGGTTCAGCTTGCAAGTTTACTGTGTGATCGTTTGAAATAATTTAACTGCACAATAACTGTAATGAGACTGGACTAGTGCAGTTTTCTCGGTGGAGAATGTGCGGCCAACCAGGGGTCATGCACAAGTTTATGTGGGAGAAACCGTTGTAAATCAAGCCAGCCAAGAATAACAGGGATCAGCTACTACATCGAGCTTCCTTGTAAAAGGTTGGCAAGTTAGGCAAGTTGGTTGAATGGGTGTCGGAGTCAAACAACTGGACTACTTAAAGCAAGATCACGGGAAGCTAGATTGAACTGGCCGATCAACAGGCAACATAATTGACGTCCCGTAACAACCGCCAACGTAAATACGGTTGCTTTCCTTTAAACACGTGTTACTTCTCTAACAGGTTGTGATTGTTTACTGATGTTCAGACCTTCATCGTTTTGAGTTTTTCGGCACACTAACCAAATACACATCAACCAAAAGGAAGAAGACTTATTCACTAGTTCATCTCCCATCCGGAAAAGTGTTCTAGCGATCCGCGAACCGAATCGTTTCACGAATTATGTGCGGTTTAGAGGATATCGTGCAATAACTCCAATTTTGGACCTCCAAATTTCCTGTCGGCCAGCCACCCCTTAACCGAGTGACAGTTTTTAGATAGGTTATGGTATTATTAGCGTTATGAGCGATTCACTCCACAATTTCATCAGTTTTCACGTTGAACGGTTTTAGATAATGATTTAGTGAGTTTTCATTGTGTATTATTTTGTATCACTAATGAAGAAATTCTGTTTACCGTTTTTATTACTGAACTTCCTCGGAAATGAGAAGTATTCCCGAGTAAAACAACATGTCGAAATCTGTTGGAATTTTTTATAAATCTATTGGAAAACTTATGTATAAATGTCTAGCAAAATTCACCTAAAAAATAGGTATACCTACAATAAAGTCTGAACTCGTGTGCGAAAATATTATCCCATGACAATCATAAAATGGTATTTCTTGTATTCTTCTGTAACTAAGCGCTCATAATAAGTTGAACAAAACTACGGCAAATAAGATTATTTAGTGGTTATTTTCTCCCAGTTTATGATCCAATCCCTGTTTCACGATCTGTTTGTAAACTGTGTGTGATGTGGAATCAGCACAACCGTCAACTCGCCAAATGATAAACAGATGGTTTATACAGCGAAGTGCAATGAGAATGCTCTATCCAATCACGGCCCGTTCATACTTGTCACTGGTGGCGTAGCATCGATTAAATTTTAACTTGAAAAGAAGGATATAACATATAACTAGTGGATGGACATTTGTGTAATCCAAAAGAGCTGTTGAACATTTTCTACACTATTTTCAATGTGGATAGCACTGTCCAGGTCCAGAATAGTGTACACAAGATACTCAAACGGCTGATTGTAATGAATTTTCCATTGTGGTCACCAGGTGAGCGGTTAGGTAGCCATAATTGTTGATGCATTAAATAGACCAATAACAACTACAGACATGCATAGTCATAAACAACTCAATCCTAGCTATTGTGATAATCAGTCAAAAGTGACTGGGAAATTGTCCGATATGCAGCCGCTTAGATGTTGTAGTCAATGATTTAATTTTCCATCCAGTCAACTACTGTCAGTTAGGACGAAGAGGTAATATATTTCAGATTCAGCATTTTAGGTGACATCCATCAGCTCAAATCAAAAGTTGATTCATTCGGTTAGACATATGTGAACAACTGTATGTTTTCCAGTTTAATTTGTCTCGATATCAAGTTAAAAAGTTCCAAGAGGTCTCTCTGCGCTCCAGTAGTAAACGGGGTCACACGGTTCCTGTTTTACGAAGGCATATCAGTCCGAAACTGCCATGGCACATGGAATTATGGCTGAAACACACCAGATTAACTGACTGATCAGAATCCTCAATCCTAGGCAAATGACGAGCGTCCATACACATGATCAGATCATTTCACGGGAATTCCAACCAAAAGAATTACCTACGGCGCCTACCCAAAAACTTATCTCCTAACCGAGTCGGATTAATGAACGGCCCTAACACACCGCTGTAACTATAGCCATGCTAGCCGGAACGGAGGTTCAATGGCTGAGCTCCATCACCCAGGTGCTTCTGACCACCATGGTCCACGGTCGATTACACCCCGCCGTTGACAAATTTATGAATAAACGTCTCCATGGTTGAAAAGCAACGCAAGGCTGAGAACCAGCATGCATAAATCAGTGCAACTGAACAAAGTAAAATTCTAATAATTCCACAACGGAATGTGTGATGACGGTAACTTTTTCAAGAAGAAGATAAATAATAAGGACTGCTTCTGGGAACGAAAGAGACGTAAAGTTTGGTAAAATGTTGACTGAAACCTGATTACTTTCCGATGAAAACTTATGCATTTTATGCTGTTTTCGGGTCCACCACAACATATGTATACTGTGACCAGATGTATTACAGCCGTGTTGCCAAAGTGCAAAGCTGCGTATGAGATTTCCTCGTTCTGTGGTCTCGTGACTGAGCTAAGTTAGATTCATGTCAGCATGTTTGTTTCTATAGTACTAACTACAATTCGGTGTCACGGTTGATGTAACTTGCTGTGTCATCGAGATCGAGCTGGATAGCTGGTTCAAAAATATTAAGCTGAGCCGCTCCGTTCTCCCGAAACCTGTGTTGTTCCGAAAAATGCAGTAAGTAACATTTATACGAAATTGGAGACTCTGATCGATCAGTTTCTCCGCCGCGTTTCATCCCTACCTCCAGATACCATGCCGGCTTTTGGAATATTACCGATGGCTATCGTTCTAATATCCTAGACAGTGTTTGCCTGATTTATGCGTCCTTTGGGATAAAGACAACCGGATCCCACGCCAATCTCAATCGATCGCTCATCTATCCACACACAAACGACCGGTTTGTCATAGGTGTTGTCTGTATGCTTCCTACGTCGGACAGACACAAACACGTGCTCAGAGTTTACAGGTGTGCATATGTTAGCCTACGTCTGGCAAATGGATGCGGTAAGCTAGTTTCGTTTACTCACAGCCGTATGAGTGGGCCAACCAATCCCTGCGTCTGTCAGTATACCTCTGAACACAGTAACCATGCGACCACGTTCGCGGTCGGAACTCTTGAAGCATCCTAATTTGACATTGGGACACGGGGAAATAACACCGAAACGCCTTAAACTGGAATGTATTCAGACTTCATTTCTTAAAGGCACAAGGTGCGCTCGAGGTAATGCAATCAGTCAAATGCGCCCAACCTAACGCTGTCCCCCTGTTTTCACACACTATTCATGCCCTATAAAATTCCAGAGAAACTACATTTTTACTTTTTAAGGAAATGTTGGGAAAAATACACTCTATCGCTGTTATTTTCAAGCGGACAAAAAACTTTCTCGGGTCTTCTGTTTTTTTATTAATTAAGCCGTTATTAATTAAGCCGTTATCATTCTCAGTTAAGTGGGAGTAGACTATCCAGAGAACGCGCAACTGATTATCCAAAGCATATGGGGGCTTTAACAAAAAACCATGGTAGGATAACAGTGATTCCAAAAAAAGTCCCGTTGTTCCTGCGGCAGGGTAAGAATTTCTTATCAGTTCATACATAACAAAATTATGCGAGCAAGACAAAAATAGTTATGCTCTAAAAGATGCTCACCAAGAAACGATAGATAGGAACTACTGTGACAAAGAAACTTGATGAACGGTTTCCGTAGCAATCCACCAGCCTTCGAATTTGGCGCCAACATGTAACAAACAGCCAACATCGGGAATAGCGCACAAAAAACCACGATGGTTACCATTTGGGCGATCAGGGGTTTCTGTCGGAATCCAGGCAAGCCGTCATACCACATGGATGCAAGCAGCTGTTGACAGTGTGGATGGGCGACAAACTAGAACGTAGAAGAACAAACACGGAAAATGACTGGAAAAATCACCACGTTACTTTTACATTCAATGGCTGATTTGTCACTTTCAGCGCGCTTAACCTCATCCGAAAAAACTCGGTCCGACCAAACATTCAGCATTCATACTTTGTCTACTATATGTTTCCGAGTAGCTCATTAATTACGTGGATTTTCCCAATGCTTCTGGATTCTCACCTGTAATTCGACAACCCATGGCTGGTTTCGTCCTTGTTTAGAATCATCAGGCATAGACAATATGAATGAGGGACCAAACGGACTTCCTTTCACGTTATGAGACTAGACTTTCACCGCCGGATCACTAGTCGTATGAGCATCACCTGTGGTGACGGAGTTTATATACAATCGAGTTATAGCTTGTTTTCGCCCGGTTGGTGTGAATGAACACAGTCCACCTCGGATTGCCATTTTACACTGGCTTCGGCAATAAGGGTTCGAAATGATATCTGCAATGCTTTAGTTCACCGCTAATTATTGTCTCATAACTATCGGATCGAATAAAATTCTCCCGTAACGTTGCGTCCGTACAATTTGACCACTAAGCTGGTTGCTGATACACGTAGTATATAAAGTCGTATTACATTGCTGTGTATTACAGATCACAACTCAATCAGAATTGAACTTGCAATGCGACTGATAAGATTTATAACGGTAGAAGTAATAGGTCATCACATAAATGAAACCTTCAAATTAAAAACGGTCCGCAAATGGTTTTCCAACCACCACACACAACGCATGTTGGTCAACGCTCTCGTTCAAACCATACAGCGGACCGTAAAGTGTGACATCACAACATCCAGTTCAAATAGGCTTGCGCAAACCGAATTTGCGTTCTGTGTAGCTCGGTCAAAGTGTGCACATGCTAAGCTGAGAAGTGAATCACCAACCCAGAGGTTGTAATTCGTCCTGACCATTCGCCTTCCACTGAGATAAACCTTCATGAATCATCTCCACCTCTTCACCTCGAACAAGACAGTCAAGGGGCGACTGAATGAAATGTACTGTTCGGCTGTATTGTTTGCCCTGGTGGATTGCAGATCTAGGATTTATACATGACGACTCATCGTTTGGAAATGTGACTAAGTTCATTATCCGTACGAGAACAGGGCAGAGTACTGGTGGCCATCAAACGAACACTTCATGGTTGTTTAGTTACGTTGCCTGTAAGGTAGTTTGAGTTGAAGCCGCACGCGCTGGGTTATTCAAAACCCCAGACAGTAAAAACTGTAAAATTGTGCGTAGATTTTAGGATGCAATTAAACACGAATAGAAGTCGAGGTAAAATAAACAACACGATGTAAGTATTAGATTCATGAGATATTAAACCGAAGTAAAGGACGTAACGCAACCATGTTGACAACTGTACCATTGGCATTGCAATAGACAAGAGTGAATTATCACTCGCAAACAACTATGCACATTCGCGGGTGGATCCAACTTTCCCTATAGGAGACCAGCTAACCGTTCAACTAACTCAACTAGGTGACCCATAAGCGAAGTTTCTGAGCGTCTGAACCTTTGAACACGTCAGTCCTGTTTAATGTGAGGTCAGTGGTGCATTGGATAATACAATTGGCTCATGAAAGCATGATTGGAGTTCCAATCCCAACGGTGGCAAGGACTTGCAATAATGGTGAGCACGGCAATTAGGAAACTCTAGTTTAGTGTTCCTTCTCAAAAGTGGCCAGATGAACTGTCTGTAGGAATGTGAACGATGAGATCAAAGATGAGTGATGCTCAGTTTGTAACCACCAGAACCTACCACTATTTTTCATTAAATTAAAGTTGACAGTTACGATTGAGGAAAATGAAAGTGATAGCGGTATTGTGATGGATGATCAAATGGGAGGCGTGATTAGTCCAACACTCGATGGAACACCTCAACGTGGTGATGGGATATGATCAAAACCCACAGCGGGTGGACTGTGGACAACATAAGCGACCAATCAAGCGATCATTCAATGAAGCCGGGGCCAACGGGTGAGAAGTAGCAAGCAAAAAACTAGTGACAGAAAGCGTCAGCCATACGTACAAAACCAGGCAGAAATGCACACGACTTGCAAGTAGGAACCGCCGCTGTGTTGAGAGTTGGAATTCCGGTTATTAAACGCGAGCCCGCGCGTGGAATGAGAGCGTGCGAGTTGAATAATAAAGATTGTGCCTAACTGAATGATTTTCCTACTAATTGCTAATTTCTAGCTGTTTTCTGATGACACGACAATCACTCGTCCGCTGCCGATGTGATTCAGACTGACTCACTTTTTTCTGTTCATATTTGATGGCCAATTTTAGTCTTGGCAGTTTCAAATAGCCCTCCTCAGTGTTCCCCGTCTGACTAGGTGTGATGCCACGTACGTGTCCTCCAATTTCGCGCGATCCGGTATCGTGGTTGAGTACAACACTTAGTTCAACAGAGCTTCTGGTTTCCTCAAGTAGTTTGGTTGCAAAATCTTCACACTTATTTGACAATTCTTCATATTCCGTCTGTAATGAATCAAATAGTATGTACAAGAAGCAAGCTATGGAACTGAGCAGCGTCTTATCCAGTTCTTGCATTTTTAACGTCAGTATCAAAATCAGATCTTAGAGTGAATGTTTATCCGCCATTCAGATAAATTATTCAAAATTATCGTCCAATTCGTAAGCCCAACCAAACGATTCTTTTCATTGTGTTTATGCTGTTTGCCAGTTGATAAGATGGGATGAATGTCAGCACCAATTGTCTAGTATTTCAGCTGAGAACTTGACCTACTTTCATAGGTGATTTAGCCTCCTTGTGACGATATTGTCTTTCTAGTTTTTATCGTTAATTTTCCTACGTTCAGTACTATCAATCTTGTGTATGTAAACGGATTTCCTGGTTTTCTCCACTACTGTCTACGACTCTTAACTGTCGGGTGAGTGTGTTTGGCTTTCAACAAAATGACTACAGTACAATTCAAGAATCTGGGAGGTTTCTGAATACATCTATTTATTCGAAGATTGTAACTTATCCGCAAACTGGTTTTGCGGTATGTCTCGAATTCAAAAAATCCGCAGATGAGCGCATATGTCAAGGGTGCACTCAGGAAGTTTTCCAAGAGAAACTCTAAATTAACTGATAGCTTGAAATAGATTAAGTTTGTGCATACTTCTTTCAAGTACTCTTGATGTCTGCACTTAGCTAGGAACTCCCCTAAATCGGAGATTTACAACACGAATAAGTCGGAAATTAGCTGATTTTAAAAATTAATCTGCTCATTCTTTTGTAGTCACCATAAGGCATTCGATAAAATATCAAGCCACCGTACTGATGAAATGTGATAGCTTTCCATATTTTTCTTAGGGTTTGGCTGCTTGAGAAGTTGTTTTGATCACTTCCCATTGCAGTTGGAAAAGCTGTAGAGAATTCAATGACTGATCGATGGAGGACTACAGCAGAATGTGAACATTCCTTTTACTGTTTTACGCTCAAATGCACAGAACGCGATTCTGTCTATTCACTAAACTCTAAGGTGTTCTTACATTATACTCCGCAATTGCCTAAGGCAGTGAACGTGGAAAATAAATAAACTTAGGTCTCATATGACAATAGTTTCATAATATTCACATTTATCAAAATGGATGAAGATATGCCGAATATTCCAAATTCCCCTTTGTGGGTTCGTGTGATCGACTTACTCGAAACTCGTTTTCCAATTCACCTAGTTTCCTCAATTCCCAGCTCATTTCAAAGGCACTCAGAATCGGATCATTGCTGGTCAAGATGATGAACGACGGGCTTGTCAACGCTCGATAAGTATTGATCCGGAGCTTGGAATGTTGTAGTCCGTCGGTACGGCGTGCTTGAACACACGTATGGCAAGCGCAACTCAAATCGTGTGGCTTTAAGATCCGATCGCCGCGGTCTAACAGCATTTTCAAAATCAAGTAATTGTCCCGATGAGCAGCTAACATAATTGGTGTGACGTCGGGTGTGAAACAGGACGACTGAATGCGACCCAAGAGTCCCTATGACGTGGAAAGAAAAGAACATTAGGTGAGACCACTGATCAATATGCATACATGATGCTTATATAAGGCACTCGTTAATCGAACATTTTCTTAGTAAGAATGGTGGAATTGGATGGAAAATTATCACTGAGATATATTCCACTACCAAGCTTTATTCTGTGATCTCGTCACATGCCATCATCTGTATCATGTTAATTTGTCTGCTCTTCTATTGATCAAAGACAAACGATTATTTATTTCAAACCTTAGAAAGCTAATTTGTGTCGGTATATGCTGTAAAGTGAAGTGAGTTTGAACATAAACAGGATTTACAGACTGGTGATGAAGACCAACTTTACGTGAAATTTGCAGAGGTGGTGGAAACGAAGGACAGGCTAAAGCAGTTTGTCACTGACCGTTCATCCAAATTCAAGCTATGCATCAGTAATCAATCAATCAATTGTTGTTCTTTGTCGAACAACTATTGAACGATCCAGAAAAAGTGGGTGAGAATGTGACTAAAAAGTATTTGTAACTCAAACAACCGCAGACCGGCGGGTGGAGAATAGCACTGCATTCGATGATAACAAAGGAACAAGCGACTAACGAATGAGATCCAAGTGTACGATCGATACAAATCAACAGTCAGCACAAGTATTAGTAAGATCTCTCAGAGTGGACTTTGTTCCATATCTTTATTTTGACTTGAGTTGGAGAAGGACAAAACAGAAACATCACGTACGTAAGATAAACAGAATTATAGTAGCCGCTTAAAAGATAACACGGAGAAGAGAACCAATACATTATAGATTATGGAACATTAGGCACAAGTAACTAACTACGAACGGCTTACAGCACATATTCGCGTTCTCAAGACAACATCAGTAAAGGTTGACCACACGGCCCCGTATATAAGCGCCCAAACCTAGGCCCAGATTTGGTCACCATTAAGACGACAACAACAGTTTGCAACACTCCTGTGTCCGGAGTATCGTCATGTGAACGGATGACTTAGTTAACGACATCTTTGAGGTGGCAACTAACCACTGATCATGGATAAGCTGGATCAGTTCTGGCAAACAAGTCTCAAAAACAATGAAGGTGCACAAACGGGTTACATATGCGAGAACCAAGTGCTTCGAAGAGTTATATATATATATATATATATATATATATATATATATATACTGACTGGGTGACTGTGAACAGCTTGCCTCAACAGGCCATCATATCTTCGCTTGCTATCGCGTCAGATTTGTGAGAGGTGCAAACAGCGATTAGACAACTGTGCAATGGAAGAGCCGTAGGCGAGGATGGACTGCCAGTTGAAACTCTGTAGAATGGCGGACCAGTACTAGAAAGCGCCTTGCCCCAGCTAGTTCACTTCAACTGGATGTAAGAAGAAATGTCACAAGAGTTTAAATGTTCTCTGATAAAACATTTGTTTAAAGGTAAAAATAGCAAACAATGACCCGACAGTTATCGGGGCATAAGTCTGCTGAGATGCGCAGACAAGGTGTTTACACAAATCCTTCTGAACCCACTAAATGCGAACGGTTTTGAGACCAATGTTCCCGAGCAGCAGTGTGGATTCCGGGCTAGTCGGAATGCGATCGATCTGGTGTTTACTGCTGGACGGATTCAAAAGAAGTACCGAGAATACAACTAGCCTCTGCGAAGATATGTGAACAGTGCTTGGTAAGTTTGGATGTCCAGATAAGTTCGTCAATTTGATTCGAATGTAGCGTGTGGGCATGGAAGCGAAAGTACAAACGTGTGGATCGACCTCTGATGATTTTAACATTGTCACTGGCGTGAAGCATGGTTGTGCGCTAGTCCCAGCCCTGTTTAGTTTATATTTGACTGCCATGGTAGCAGTTGCTTTACAGGACAGAGCTTACCCGCTACTTGGGTAGCAAATTGTCCACAGACCGGTCCACGGGCCGTGAGCTACGAGCTCGCGTGGCAAAGGTTATTGCTGCTTTTGGACGTCTTGAAAGATATGTCTGGAAGAAACATAACCTGAATATGGCTACTAAGCTCTGTGTCTACTGCTCAATGATGCTGTCTACACTGTTGTACGGCAACGAAACCTTGACATTGTATCAGCGGAAATTGCGGTATCCGAGCTGTTTCTATTTGCAATTTCTAGGACGCATCTTGGGTGTTCGGTGGTCAGATATGGTTGCGAACATTGAGATACTGCGGCGAGCGGACATGGAAGCAATGGAAGCTATGCTGATGCTGTATCAGCTTCGTTAGCTAGGTCACGTCCGAAGAATTGGCGATGATCGTATCTAGAAGCAGCTGTTTTATGGACAACTGAAATCAGGTAAGCGAAATCTTGGTGGTCAAAAGCGCAGATACCAGGATGTTGTACAGGTAGGTCTTCCGCATTGTAACATTGATTTTAGGTGTTGAGAAGACTGGACGTTGAACCGGACAGTTTGAGAAAATATGATCCGGGAGGACGTCTACAAGTCCAGTGAGCAGCAGTTGTGCGGTCGTTAACGGAAGCGCGCGGTACTCAAGGGAACCGTGGGTGCCGTAGGTCGTGGTGACATGACTATGGCAATGCGATGTGTGCGGCCTTGAGTGTGCTGGCCGCCTAGGATTAGTGGGTCACCAACGTACTCGTAGCATACCGTCGACCGTCGCTCAAGTAGATCGTATCAGTTGTATCCATTTTTTCTTGTTCACATCAACTAACGGTTAACGGCCTTTGGAACTCACCCGCTTCAATTATCAGAATCCTGAGTGTCTGTGACTTCTCACTTTTCCTTTTTTTCAGATTTGTTGGTACATTATGTGATGAATGTTTTGTTTTCTTCCAGCCCATCTTTATATTTTGATTTTCATTCATACCTTCTCTCGAGTATACTAATACATACTCGTATATTGAGACATTTCTTGCATTACGTTCCCAGTATTTTTCTCACCACTTTAGGTAGTACGACTGGAGTCTCCATCTGTTTGGTACTCGAGAGGTAAGAGTTACAGTTTCGAGCTAACCTATCAATTGGCTAATCAGCATTGGCCGGCTAGACACAAACACTTCACTCACACACCTATTGATTTTATTCCTTCGGGTTTATACCGGATACATGGTGTGTGAGTGGAACCACAAGTGGTGCAGCGCAAGCCACTTATGGTGACTGTTGGGTGCAGGTACACTTTTGCTTCAGTCATTGTAACAGGCTGATCCGAACCGGATGACGCGAAAAGTGTGCGTGTGTGACAGGATAAACTTTAATCAGCGTTGTGTGAAGAAATTATAAAGTGTATCGATCTCGGAAATGGCATGGCATGATCAGCGTTTGCTCCTATTCGTGCAAGGACATATTTAATCGGTTTTCTTGTTTGTAGTCGGTAAAATAGGTATACGTCCCACACCGCCACTGCTGTAGTCCTGTTTTGTAAATGCTAGTAGCTTGCCCTCAACAAATCACGACTTTTATCGCCTGTTCCACCGTTTGTTTATTGTTATCTACGTGAGTTGATGTTGAGCAATGCAACCTTCCAGAAACACTATACAGAACTGTGTGTTCTGAGGATTTCGGTCAGCTTCGTAATATCTTCTAACCCCAAGTTTATGGGAGGCAACTTAGTTTGGTTCACATTGTGATGTCTTTTAACTTCCACTATTTTTGATGACGCCTAGCATAGCTGCAGGCTGGAACACTATCGTATGGTGTTCAAGCGAAGTGAATCAATTGCGGTGGATTGGTGTGCATCATTGCGTAAAACCATATATCGGGAAAATTTGAGCTACAAAATCATATTTAAGTACGGCTATGTCTTACTTATACGCTCGAGAAGCCTAAACGTTTGCAACTTTTTTGTTATCGTGCGTGATTATTTTCTATGCAGCTCGTCCTCTATGTGAAACATGCGCCGCCGGTAATTTTTGATAGAAACGTTGAGTATGTTAGGCCTAGGTGAGACGACCTTGTGTTGTGACCACAAAAGACTCTTGGCCTGCGAAGTAGTTTATTGCATGAAAAACCGTACCGGCTTTGCTACAACACAGGGCCACGAACGCGTACACTCATTTGCAAGGCTGACGTGTATTCACATACATTGGGCTGAAGTGCATTATCGTTTACCTTAGTGGCGCGTCCCCTTTAGTGTGTACACACTACTCCAATAGTTACTTCTGGTCCATCGTCTTCCTGGCTTTGAGGCCTGCTCTTTAGTCCTCGAATGTACGCACTATATTACTCACAAACGAAGCTGCCTCTTAAACAACACGTGTTGTGAACACTGAGTAATGAATCAATGGTGTAATCGATACGACCATCTGGTTAATCAAGAGGTAGTAAAATATTTACTTATTTCCAGTCATTCAAACGTGTCTAGACCAAACTGACTGGAGTTCGTATGATATGCAAAGCCCAGTCTGCTCGGAGTCAACACCCGTTTGTTAAGATCGGGATTTAGATGGTACGACCGAATCCACAATGCACAGTAATTACAAGGAAAGTTGACAGTCTATCCACATTCTTCTGTTTAGAAAGTCGTTCTTTGCAACCGTTAAAATTCTGGCTTGACTGGTTTTCTAACCTTTCTATTATTTTGTCAGCCGACACATTTTTGTTTGTTGTCCGAGTACGCTTCAAAAACACTTCTCTTTTTCTATTAACGACCGTTCCCGATGATATCTAATCAATGGGACACATTACCTACTACAGTAATAAGAAAGATACGTTTTTCATAAAAGTTAACAAGACAGTTCAATTTGCTTGATTACGCGAATGCTTTTTTTTAAACTCAACGTGTTGCGGTCAAAATACTTATGTGGGAGAGAAACAAGATCATTGGTTCAAAACGCATGCTATTCCGCTTGCACTTCGAGTATTTCTACAACATATAACGCGAGATTCATTCGCTTCATTTTCGGTATCCAAGTGTAAAATGTTTTTACTCATTCGGCACATGAATGTTTTGAGAAAGTGAATGAACGTTCTACCTAATCGGAAAACCTCTAGGAGATAAAATCGAGAACTGCATTTGTCAAGGTTGAGATAAGGGATACAGTGGAACATCGTTATTGTAATGTTCTGGGAGCGTAAAAAGTATTTCATCAAAGCAGTCACTTACAATAGACACTAAATTCCTATTTTATTTCGTCTGTGCTGTTCTCTTGTATCACTTTCGTTTATTGTGCGGTTATATCCCACCTCATCTCTTGAAGGGATTTACTCCTCTTGATGTTGCACTTAATCACTGGAGCATAGTATTATCATCGTCAGGGTCATTTCCTCCATGGAAGGACTCAGTGAGTGAGTGACGCACGTGATCAGCTCAACCTAACATGCTTGGCAAGAGCCCCAGCTGTGGACGTAAGTCGCACTTGCACGTTGAGTGAGTGGCCGTAACATGCGAGACCGGAATGGCGATACGGGCAGGGAACCGCTCGGCTCCATCAACAAGCCAACACCAATTGATCAGGTATCGGCCGTACTGGACTGGTTGAGCTGGCATTGGATTATTTTCTTGCGGGAAACTCGGGAATGTTGTGGGATCGTTAATTTGGTCGTCATAATGAAACTTCCGTCATAGAAACGTTTGTTATGGTTGCTGCAAAATTCCACAATGTTGAAAAGGCATTGAAACTAAAAAATTTCAGTCCTACAGTGAATTATCCGTTATGACGGCGTTATTTGTGCTGACGCCGTACTGCGTTTGAAGAACAAACGCTCATGCTGATCGCGCTACTTCATACCTCACATTTCCAATGTAAACGTACAAGCTGAAAAATCTTTAAAGTTTGAATCTATTTGGACATTAACAGTTAACAAATTAACTACCACAAGACCAGATATCGATTGAACTGGTACTATGATAGATGGACATAGATGGATTCAAACTTCCGTTCTCACATTCCTGGGCGATAATTCTAAACTAGTTCTGAGAGGGGAAGTTCAACACCTAGATGAAGAGCATCACGAAGTAAAAAGAGTCACCGTAGCTTGCATCGCTCACAAACAAACAACGTGGAAATTATGTTTACCTACTATTTAGTGTACAATGTTAAAATGAAGAGAAGAAATGCTCTCTAGTTGAAAGAGCATTGTACAAACACACGTCTGTGATAAGAGCAGTCCATGGAGCAAAAGATTAGAAAATTTACCTTAAGGTTCTTCCTGCTGGCCCTGTCAACTTCTGCATGTAGAATCAAGTCGACCGCGCTCATGTTATCCTCGTTGATTGCATGCAAAAGACTGTCCCTTAGATCAATTTGCGGTATAGACAACAGTACTGCCAATGATTCCAAGTGTTCGTTTTCGATCACAATCCTCAGCACATCCCGTCCCAGGGTATCGGTGCAGTTGAGATTCAGTTTCAGTTGATCCGCCCGATCGATCAGTTGTTTTAGTGTGCTCAGATCACCTTGTTCTGCAGCTTGAAGGAAACACCTTTCAGCACGGGACAGTTCACCTTCTTCCAACGGAGGGTGCAAACCACCCATGTCGAGTGTGGTTGGGCGTTGTGCACATCGTACCGGAACGTCCTCGTTCAGATCTTTTTCCACCTCACTGATTACTTTGTTCACTTCTTTACGTATGTCATTTTCTTCCACTTCTCCAATTCCCCTGATGTTCATTTTGTGCCCTCCCAGCGGAGACTCAGTCGATCGACACTGCCGACTGGTTGTCCGCTTCTGAGTCATTGGCACTGCGGTGTCATTCATGGGCATTATCGTTGAAGTTGTGGTAGGATGGATGTCGAGTACTGATGGCATGCGATGGCACCGAGCTCGGCGAAAACCGAATCTAGCAGACCGGTGTGACTTTTTTGTGGCTTTATGCTGAAATACAGCAACGTCGACAACGTCAGAAAACGTATATCTTGGTCTATCACTCAAACCAGACATGATAGTTCAGGAAACAGATTGGGAAAACTGGTGGCCAGTGCGATAAAAATTACAAACGCCCGTTCGACTGACTGACAAAGATATGTGTGGTTGTGATTGTCTGATAAACTGACAAATGATGTACACGAAAGCCGAATATCCATTCTACTAATGAGGTGTGACAATGGATGACTGCAATTGGTCAATCGGTCGCTAGGTGAGGACTTACAGACCAAAACAATCCATCAGCTCGCAATCGATAGGACGTAAACCTCACGATCTAATTAAGAGATGACTCGGCAGTTCACGGTTCTTGTAACAACATCATGTCATAAAGTTATTGCTTTTAGTATTCAACTAACTGATATCACAGCTCGTCTCCGATAAAAAATGTGTGCCCAAAGTCGTTTACTTATCTTGAAATAATCAAGATGGTTACAAAACTGACCACGACCAAAACATGCGACCATTTTACAATACATAGAATCTGATTCACGTCACTGTTATCGGAGAACATTCACATTCCTCTAGCAAGTGTTGTTCGGAAAGGTGTACACAACAGCACCTTGCATCCGCTCTGACAGATCAACTATGCGGGACAGAGTAGCAGTCAACGTGCTTTTAAACTGACACCATCTACCACATGTGGTTATTTTTACTTCCGTCGTAACAAGAGATACGACACCAAATGAATTTGTGAAAACCTAGATTTCGAAGACAATGTAAACGAATTTTTGGCCCACGGGAGGTCGCTAAATCACTCCAGGAATCCAAATCTACCATACTCAGTTTGCATAGAGGTATACATCCACTAATAAACACCAATAAATAATGGACATCCATAATATTTGTCTAAATGAGTCAGACATAGAGTACTACCTACTGACGCCTGATGCTAAAACGACAATCTTCTTACTAATAATCATATTTGTGTTAGAAGCTTACAATGAGAACAGTTTAAAGAACGTTGCGGCATCACTCTTATTTAGGCTGTCAACTGGAAAAATAGCCAGCGTTCATCAATGGAAACAAGTCTAAAATGACTTACAGTGGAATGAGTTTTTGGTCCCATGGATATCTCGGTGAAAATTTGTGATATTGATTGGCCAAAAGAAATCCAATCAGGTAGGCCCTATTGTATGGATTTCTCTAGTAATAATAATCATCAGTAGTTTATGACATAATCACGGTGGTTAAAACTCCAATTCCTCTGCCAGCTCGTTGGTAAGGCTTTATGGTCATTTATTCTGATACATGCTTCAATGGGAGAAGTTTTTGTGCATAACATCGCGAGGATACGTGTATTTCACGTCACCAGGTGAGGATTATACGTTAGCGATTAATCTGACTGGCCAGCCCACAGTTTGGACATAAACCCAACTGAACACTTCTAAGGCATAACAGCCGAACGGTTAAACAAGAGTACCAAGACATAGTGCTCTACGACTGAAATGAATGATGTCCTAAGACAAGAATGGTGTAACGTGAGTCTAACTTTCCTCGATCCATTCGTCAGGACCACTTGGTGTTCTCTACTGAGATTCACAAGAGATGCAGACAAAGCATCCAATACCAGCTGACTTCGTATGAGAACTGTACAACGTAGACTTTGAATTTATCAAAGCGCTTCCCATATTTCACTCATTATTCATTTCAAGTAAATTTGCTCTCATACTTTATTTGGAATAATTTGATGAACACACAACACAAAACTTTCCGTACTCAAATTTCGCATATCAAACAGGAACGGTCGCCGAGATTGTCCTCAGAGTTCAATCAATCTGACACGGTCGACCTATTATGCAGACATCAAATCATTCATCTCACATAAATGAATCACGGCCGCAATTTGCAACGTGTGCGTGCTTGTGAACTGTACCGCATCGCTTGACCGTTTGTCCTCCACGGGCTGTTTTCCACTGAAAAGTGAACCTTGATTCTTTTACTCAGATAACACAGCTCTACATGACATTCCTCTACGTACAGCGTCTGGTTGTTCGACAAATTCTTCATTTCTGTCTATGTCATTAAATGAACATCCGAGTAGGAACCCCATGCCACTCAAGTGTTGTCACAATGTGTTCATAGATGCTGACTTGCCAATAAGTCCATCCAGAGAATAGGAACAAAAAGGTTTCATCTGAATATCCTAAGAAAGAAGCTGTTTTTCAGGTTCACTACTTCCATATATGCTTCTCCAAAAGAGTTAGTCTCGAGTATATATATCCAGTAATTTTCTCATGCTATTTTTTGCACAATCTCGTCTCTTTCGAGCACGTCATGAGCCAACGGTTTGATGAAACTAGCTGCATTTCGCAATCAAGATCGCTGCACAAAATTTAAAGTGCAGCGATACCCAGACGTAGTCTGACCTTGCCGAGCACGGATCGAACAGACTTAACACGGGAGGAGTCACTTTTTGCTCACATGACAAACTGGCAACGCTAGTCAGGCTGAGAGTTGAGGCCAATCTCGACAGTCGCCATTTTGCAGCTGTCGGCACGACTCCCTGTTTGGTACGTGAATTTATTAGATGGAAATTTTTGTCACATGTGTACACTAAATGCCGTTGTTCTCATTCCCAAAACAAATCCCTCGATTTAAAGAAGACACCTTGGTGTTATGCGTTTATTGTGGTGTTAATAACTAACGCAAACTAAACACCATTTATCGGTCGACCCATTTTGGAATGAAGCGCCAGACTTAGGTTTCGTTCATTAGCAGTAGATATCCATGTCCTGAACGGAATTTGCACTCCGGGTCTTGTTTGTTAGATTAGGGTGCTAATCGCGACGTCAGTATCGCTAAAATAGGCACGACAGAATAATCATCCAAAGGCTGAACCATAACCCTGCGTCAACAGTATTCAGCTCACCCAAACACTTCGAAGGGAGAAGAAACAAAATCGCTCCCTTCCATCCAATCGATAACCCTGTGTTCAGGACTGCTCACATAAGTTGAAGCTACTGTCTTCAGTGAACCAACCGAAAGATGCCTATGTCAGTGATCGGGGGAGTTAACTTTACAATACTGATGAATCTTAGCAAGATCAAAACTCCAGTTCAATGCTTCTTTTCGAAAGGGGCCAGCCGAACGGCTTATTTGAATATGAAAGCTGCGATCAAGTGTGGGTGGTGTTCAATTTGTAACAACCTGAATCCCCGAATTTCAATCAACAATATTAACTGTACCGAAAAAAACGAGAAAATACAAAATGGAACCAAGCGACAACTATCCTGATTATCCAGAATTCATAACGGTAGTCGTTGTGTCAAGCGGGTTGCTTCGTTTGATGAACAAATAAGCAGTATTCAAAAACTGATCAAAAGGGTTATTTTGCCTGAATTTCACATAATTTGAATCTAATTTGTGGGTTTACGCTTTATACATAATAATACAATTTCGTTTGTGCACAACTGGTACTAACATTTGGTGTTGCCTATGCCCAAACATTTATTTCTGAACACGACGAAGTGCTTACAAGTATAAAAGTCACTGTAGTCTTTCACAATCATTGTTGCCAATTTGAAGTTCACTTCAGATCAATCATTCTTTCATAAGGAGTTTGGAATCGACAGCCTATACAGTTGTCTTCCTGAAGTGTTTTGTTGTAGTATTGTGATTTAGCTGACGGGATACATGCGTCCCAGATTTTTTGAGACTATGGGTTTTGGCTCGAATACAATTGGGGAGTCATCTGTTCATGTTTGATCATCTACTTTTTCTTTAAAAAATGTTCAAAAACAATTGAACAAGATAAAGGTACACAGTAAAGCTGTGAGCGGAAACAAAGAAAAACTACAAACTGCGAAGTTACGCCAGTCATTGTTTACAAATCTAGTAAACAATCGACGACTTCGCTTGCATTAGTATAACACCACTGATATTCTACATCAGCTTTCGTACACAGATTGGCCGATCGACCAACCTCTTTCGAAAAGATCGCGTAATCACCTGAGGTGATCATGTATTACTCGTAAGAGAATGTAGTTGAACGTTTGCACACTTCAGTTCTACTAACTATCAATGGCGCAGTGATCAGCACGATTACCTCAGGAGAGTGTAGAACGGAACTGAAGTGAACAGTTTTAAAGACATAGGAAACAGAAATCAAGGAGAAGATTTACCGAATTTATTCACCGAGAGAATTTATTTTGGGTTAGCATCCTCTTAATAAAATATGCGGCCTGATTAATCAACGAAAATCCATCCATTCCAACTTAAGATTACCAATGTTTCTGGATGAGTCCAAACAACGGGAAGTCACTGATCTTGCAAGATGGGTATGCATTGGCGCGCTAATATTTCGCATGGAAATGACACAGTCTAGACGATTTCATACATTCTGAATGGCAAACTTGTTTTACACTCGAGGGCTTACAATCTTATTGCTATATTTTTTATGTCAATCAAAGATATGGTACGGTAGCATAACATAAAACTCGTGAATCAGTAAGCTTAGACAAGTGCATATCTGTTTAAGAAAAGACTCACTTTTCCCGGATTCGAAAATCCCTGTATAGTTTTTCAAAAGTAGGAAGGTTTTGAATAAGAACGGAATTAAGCCGTCAGTTCGGTTGCGTCGCAAAAGTCTATATATACGAACAAAAAAATTAAACCAACTAATGGAATGAATAAACACCAACTGGACCAGTTCGAACTTTTAAATCCTATTTATCGTAGGTAGTCCATTGATGCAACAAAGCACTCACAAATTTACGCACATCGGTACTCAGATGTAGATTAGCCGAACCACACCTATTCTGTGGGACGTATCTTTACTTATGGTCACAAACGAGCTATCAGTATTAACTCATCGAGGTCGAATCAAGTGAAATTGAATAGGGATTAATTGGGTATCAAATGTATGCAACACTGGACAAACATTGGCTTCCAGTGGAAACCAAAATCGTGATCAGACGTTCCTTCCAATCGACCGCCGTCTGTCAGCCACAGAACCTGCCATCGGGAGTTGGTCTTACAGGCTGGTTGCCGATTTTCATGGGAGAAATCGAAGATATTAATTATTAGTAAAAGGATTTGTGACTAGATAGACAAATGATGGTATCGTGTTGACGGCCAGTAGATTTTTAGGAACGAGCTAAAAAAATATTTTGCTTGCAGGCTTCCCTTCAACATGTTTATTTTCTTTAAATTTTTAGCCTGTATCTTAACCTGTGGCGATCGATTTCCGTTTGTTTCTCCTAGTTGTCTTAGAGTTAATAATGGCTGTCATGTAGGCTCACATGAAAGGGGAGCACATGTGCAGTATGTTACTTTTGCATCATGAGTTAAATGTCTGAAGTGCGAACGTAGAACACAGTCGTTGATGTGTTTCTACAGGATGTGAGGTCACGTGTAGTGTTTTCATCGAAAAGCATTTCTGGACAACAGCTGGGTGAACACTGAAGCAGCTCAAACAGTCAGACAGTTATCGTCGAACTAATGACCAAGCTCAGAAATGGAATGACTACCTACCGGATAGACAAGGGTTAGAAATAATGATAAATGGATAAAACATCGAATAACCACGAACTGAAAAGTTAACATGAAAAGCAAACCCATTACATGAAAAACTATGAGAAACATTACTCACTTGACAAACCACTTCAAAAAACACAGTGTTGCACATTATGACTTACTACCTGACTGAATTTTACATGACACTGTGTGAAAAAGACGATTGGGTGACAAGAATTGTCACCTAAATTTAACTTTTCCTATTAATCCCATTTGAAAAGAATGCAACAATTCACTTCCCAGGTGATAGTAATCATTTCGCCAGAAGACGTCCATTGCGTCCTTGCGAATCCCGTAAGTCAGAAGACAGCGTATTCCACCTTCTGTATCAAATGAAAAGCCGAACTAAGCCTGACTAGTGTTCAAACTAATATGATCTTGGTTTCATTGTGAGATACACAGAGTGAAAAAAACGCGGCTAATCGTATCGCGGAGGACATGTAAAAGAGGTGAGAAAAACTGGTATAGCACCCTTCTAAGAAATGAAGGATGAAAGTTCGCACACAACGGAAAGTATGATTTAGACCGGACAGATTATCTTTGTTTGCTCCTGTGATTCCTTCACATTGACTGGAAACGCGTTCACTAACTTGCTTGGTCACATTCCATGTTTGTCTTAAGATAACTTTTTATTAATAGATATTTTGGCAGGTTTGATAATTTAGGAAGCCCAATTGCGAAATATCCGGACTTCGGCTGGACTCGAACTAGCGAAATAAACAGCACGCCAAAACGCGGCAAGCGTTCTACCAGCTGAGTTATGAAGTCACGCCGGAAGATCAGAAATTTCGCACCTGAACTCAATCGCCCACTCAACTCGCTATGTCACACGGAACCCACCAAATGATCCGGCAGACTGACTACTCAAGCAGTGAATTCCACATAAGACAATGGCTTGAGTAAGTAACTGAGTCCAAACGTGAAATTCCTGATCATCTCGCGTGTCTTTGTAGCTCAGTTGACAGAGCAATTACCTCCTCTGGCATGTTATTTCTGTCATTGGTTTGAATCCAGCCAGTTCAGATTTTTCTGAATTGGGTCCCTTCTAAATTAGTCATTTGTTCTGACATGACGGTCGCCTTCAAACTGCCTGGTTACTCACCCTTACAATTCATGACATGTGGCTCATCCAACTAAATTCACGTATATGTTTATCCGTGGGTAGCGTGAACATACTACAATTACTGTAGTCATTACAGAGTTTATGTGTTCCAAATGTTTTACTCCAATTAACAACCTAATCAACTGTATCAATTTGATTAGAGTCTGGACTCTGAACCCAGATATGCCTCCACAATACAACTGGAAACTAAACGGTGACTGTTTTAATCACGATGTCCTGCAAAAAGCATCTTCATTGATACTCAGTCAGTGGTGTCGCACTTTAAAGGTGTTACCAGAGAGAACTTCCCTGCGTAACACGAGCGAACAGAACAGGATAGCTTCATACCGAGTTGCCCAGCAGAAATGAGTCGTCTTAACCCACTGGATAGAGGAAATTCTGTTGAACCCATGAGGTTTACGACTACCACAAATGAGTCATAACTGGCTGCATATGTTCCAAGAGTCCGCCGACTGACATGTTAAAATTTAAGCGAACTGAATTAGAGTTCTGTCCAAAATGAGACATCGAAACGCTTGACTGCTTAAGTTTTCTGTGACTGACGAAATTGTGCTCCTCCATTCGCTAACGGGCTGTTCCGTGGAGTTTCATGGCAAATCATTCGAGGGACAGTTCGTTCAGGAAACATAAACCCTCAGTATGAATAACTTCGGACAATTTATTCAAAGGGTAATCCATCTGTAAAGCGGCAGTTGTTCTGTAGAACCATGAATTCCAACCAAAGTGGTGCAAATCGTACAGGAGATAAAGAAGTCCATCGACATTGCCTCGCTGTTATTGTGCACAAAATTACGACATGAATGGTAACTTTTTCGTGGTAAATAAGTGTACCATGTACTGCCTGTTTGCTTCATTTCATCTTTGCAAAATTCCAGGGGGACTTCTCGTAGATACGTTAGACCGCCCGCATCGTTCACTTTTCAGGAAAACGTTTGGAAGAGCGCCCTTTACGTATGCACAAGGTCAACCTAAACATAAATGTGTGCAGGAGTAGTATCTTCTCGAAGGTGCACATTCAATATACTGGTTGCTACGTCATCCGATGTCATCAATTGGGTTTATGCCTGAGACTGCACGAAATCATGACTGTTAATACGTAGGGATTTGTCAATCTTAGGATTGCTTCAGCTGCGAATTTGTGTTCATAGGAATGACCGCCTTGTCGACAAGTTGTCTAGGGAGAAACTTGTGTTGTGAGCTAACGACACAAGTGGCACAAGGATTGTTCAGAAAATCGATACAGGAGGCATATGCTTCAACACTATTTCGAACACAAAATCTCATTTGCACATAACACTGATCTAGGGGTACCACAGTTCATAACGCAATTTTCATGCATTGAGAAGACATTATTTCTTTCCAGGGTACAGTCAACTGTTTCTTCCATTTTGCCTTGGTTGTCGCAACACTTAAATGCGTGCCTCCGCCTGACTGCTGACGAGTAATATGGTGTGATCGTTCATTCCGACTATACTTGCTCGTAATGCACGGGAAGATTTCGTTGAGTATGGGTGGCCCCAAAAATGAATTGATCCGATTGAATCAGTCCGGATTGATGCAACGGTCACCGCCCAGAGCTCAATGTTCATGTGGCATAAGAAAAGATTAGCAACGCTGGTTAGTGATCACTCATACGGCTAACTGACGTGCGGTCAGTCAGCACATTTATTCATGCTGAGTTGGCTGGCTGTACAAGCAACCAAGGAATCAAGTAAACGCGGGAGCTTGAATGAGCACATAACGAGTAAAAAATAACTCAGAGAATTGACCATCTATACCAGTGTGGCAATAAAGGGACTGAGCCAACTAATGTAAAAACTATCAAGTTATAAAGTCAGCAGAACGCAACATTAGGAATACCCCCGATACAGGGAAACTGAGCGACGGTATCTGTTGAAATCGATTGCAAAGTGATACCTTAAACTGTATGATTGTCAACGCACGCTGACTTTGGATGTATGTATTTGGTTTGCAAATAGCCTACCTCACTGATTTGCAGTCGCGAGAAAGGTCAGTGTAGCAGGCTACGGAGTTGCAGACGAAAAACTTTAGAGCGTCAAATGAACCTCACTTGAGTACTTTTGGAAGTTCCGACTAAAACCTGGAAGAGAGCAGTAGGAGAGACTCTATTCAATCCAATGATCCCCTCTCAACTAATCATCTTACCAGTTAGTGAGAACTGGGGAGTGCAACTATCCCCGATATTCAACTAAACAATTTTCCTCAGTATCATTCATCACATAATTAGATTGTCATGTTTCCTTTGAACAACCAAGACAGTATATTGACTGAGTACACTAATCGCTATCATAACCATATGTATCAACAACTTTGTGTTATTCGAAATCCTCAAGTAACCCAAGTACAGTGTGGGGAATAAGCCAGCAGCCTAACATCTTAGGCAGCACGCGCAAGGTTGAAATCGATGAAGTACCATTACGAAGTACCATTAGAAACAGAGATTATCGATAGTTTCGTCAGTAGGTGAACACAAGTGCCAAACTAATTCACTTACGGTGGATTGAACTAACAGCACGAAGAAGTAGGTGAACGTTAACTCAATGGGTTAGTAGCTCATTATCTACAGTCCGTGATAAAACCATAGGATCATCTAATATATTATAGCCCATTTTGATGCAACAAATCACAATTTTGTTTCAAAAAACGGAGACAACCATACGTTGAAATATTGAAAAATCGGTTAAAGTGCACTTTAAATGTAGAAATGAAGGACCATAAAAAAAATTGAAACCATCCCGAGGGTGTGTACAGCTTTCATCCACCAAACAGGAATACATACGGTGCATAAGGCAAACGCACGCTGGAAGGCCAACAGTAGGCGATCGGCAGAAATAAGCCTTTACCGAACGGAAGTTCCTCGGTTTCACAAGCTACTGAGACTATCAGTGTTGGTGGCCCAGGGATCAGCTAGAACCGTACTCTCCATTTGAGCGAAGCCCCATTGCTCCAACCCCAGAAAGTACAGTCACAAGCTTAGTCGAACTTACGCCTTGTCTCGGCCGCTTCATGGTCCCCAGCGTGGTTGTCGTCGAAACGAAGCCACCAGTAGCGTATTGGAATGTGATGACAGCTGAAGACTATTCGCAATCACTCCATACAAAAGATCATCTGTCCTGACCTTCGTTCTACTTCCATACGACTGAAGGTCAGGGTGTTGTCATAAGCTTCAATTCAGTCGTCAAACCTTCTTATTCTTTTCTAGTCGGTAAAAAGTGGGCTTTCTACAACAAAACGGCATATTTAAAGTGACAACCTTTGCTCATAATCTGCCCAGATACTTTTGTACAAAATGCCATATCTCGGTCGTCAACATCAGCATATTTGAAGACCATGATCATATATCCAGTGATTTCTTAAGGAGAATGGCCGTAAGTATCCTGTTTGTAATGTGGTTGAAAGGAAGCAGGCTATGTTTAGTTTCCATTTAAAATCACTTCTGTTTCGTGTTACACCATTACACTTGCTGACTTTGCCCCGCCGTTTTGTTCTCAACATTTCGTCACTTTGTTAACACATCTCATTGGTTGCAAAACACAGACCCAAATGTGTATAAACTATTCTGCTTTTCCTAACCAGTACATCTTTGATTAACCCAACGCTTCTCTGCAACCGGTCTGCGAAAACAAACTCATGGACACTCCCTCCCTGTCGTTTTCTCACCGAACCCAATCTTAGGAACGGGTTCTTTAGACTTTCAATGGATGACAAGCGGAAGCCTCTCCTCAGACTGCGATGGAATCAGCCAAATCAATTCAGATTTGCCTGAGCTCCAATCCCGCCATTAACCACCTGAATTAAGTCAACAATGACAGCAGTTTACCCGATACCCGAATCTAGAACTGTTCTATTCAACACTGACACAAAAACAGGCCCATCGGGCTCATAATGGCAACAGCACTCTGGAAGGACCACGATACCACAGCCGAACTCCCCACAAGGTACCCGGATATCCAAAACCGGTCAGATTGTTAGCTTTTTTGGTTTAGTCATATGGCGGGAGGATGACGAGAACCACAGTATGATGAGGAGACGGCTTATTTGCATTTTTGTCACATCTGAATCATGTGCGCACCAGTTTGCTGTTCGTATCAACTGTTAGATAAACTGGTCGCTTTGTTGTTTGCCGCACGGTTAGGAATTTCCAAATCTGGGACAATCAAAACAGTCCGGCGATTTGTCTCAATCTAACGTGAAAGACCTAACCATGACTGGCTCGGACAGCTATAACTGAGTGTTTTGTTGGATAAAATGCACCTTCATCTGTAGACAGTAGAGCACAGACGCTAGGAACTAATGGGCAAGCCTCAAAACTAAGAAGACGAGGGATCAGAAGTGATTATTGGAAACGTGTAGATGCACTACGTGGGACGTATCAGCAAGGTCAATAATGCTGCGAGCTGTCGAGTGGATGCGGATACAAGTCAACCATACAAATTAGTATTCGCGTTCGTTGTTCAGTGTTTCCATATAATTTGTAATGGATTTCGTTCAGAGGGTAACTCCCTAGGTTTAATGTTTCTCGCGATCATAGCATGCCTAAATGCGGATAATGTCCTCAGTTAATCTGTTTAGTCATTTCAAATAATAGTCTAAATGCGTACAACCTTCCGTCGCAGTGATTTCAGTTGTGCTACGTGAGTGAATTCAGACGACCAGAATGGTCACCGCGTTAGCTGATGAACAGGCTCCGTATCATAGGCGTTTTCCTGATTGTTCTACGAGCGGCGGTACAGCAGAACGTGTGGGTCGGACTCAACCGAATTCCTGACCACCGTAAGAGAGCAGCACAGATCTGAGGTTTATCGACCGGTCGATCGTCCAGCATTAGTTCAGCTCGACCCCCAACTTGACGTGCCGGTAGTGTACCATTCCAGACAGGCAGCTTGGAACGCGAGGAATGCGACCGCAGAGAGCATGAACTCGTATCTTCTGAAAAGCTTCAACCCAAGTCACGCCTGCCTGTGTATGCCCATGAAATTCGAATGCGAACAGTGTGCGGCAGTATCTCGAATTTGCTGAAGTGCGCAATTCCAGCCGGGCGGTATGCGATGCTCTAATATCAACTGCCGTCAACAGTACACTCGGCTGTCGTTTCCTTGGTCCACGCCAACTATAAGAACCACACAGCTGTAAGGTCAAACCACGTCCGTCAGAAAACTGAAGTAGCGAGCCGTCCGTGTGATTTGTGTCATTTGGTCAAAACAGCGAACTCCCGAAGCAGTTGCAGTGAGGCGACGGACATCGTACTAGTGTGATGTCGGAGACGTAGGAGATGAAAGTGGAAATGACGGAACAATCGCCGTCGATGGAAATAACTGATAAACATGGTGGCCTCTTCGAGCAAATTCGATGCTAAACAACGAATATTACATATACTTGAGCAAAAAATGGTCAAGGTCCATTACTATCACTTAGGTGATGTTGGTCCGACATGAAGTAGGCGTTGCTCTGGTTCTCGATTGCGCTTTCGCTCGCATATGCGCTAGTTTAGTGTTCAGTTACCTGTGGGCTTCCCCATGTCGAAAAGCCACTACAGTTTATCCCGTATACTCTGAGCCATATTGTGTCGGTGTAAACCAAGACATGAATTCGAAGCCTTACAAAGCCTTCACATACCCGTGCCGTGGAATGTGAATTGTGCGTTTGGTAGCTGTTTTTCAACCATATCGCTATATTTCGAATCGATACGTTTTGTATGCTCAAACACAATTTCAATGGTCAATAAAGCCCGTATGTATTTCGTGCTAGTTTTCGATAAGAACATCCAGGCCACTAGAGTCAGGCGGATGAATGTAGATCAGAGCAGAGTAAGGATCCAGTAAGACATGGTAAACCGATTATCCGTGGTATCTAATCCCACCGCACGTCTATGATCACAGGGATCAAAACCCAGATGCGCATGCACACAGACTAACTGGCGGGAATAAAACGATGCGCGATATTTTGTACGGTATGACGTATGGAACCCCAAGGTGTGGACAATATTGTACACGGACTTCTCCGTCAAGTAGAGTAGTCCTGTTAATTGTTCTGGCTTCTACACCGATTTCGGCCCTCAAAATAACTTGTTCTATGTTCAAGAGACTTTCAAAGTGTGCTCAGGGAGTCAGGGAGCACCACAGTGCACGATAATGCATGGGGCAACTGAGGCTCAGTCCTGGATGGGCTAAATTAACGAACATGGGGGATTTCAGCGCTCGACCCGTGAGGATCTAACCGACGCATTCTGCATGAACAACAAAGTAACAGACGTGTGCCACGTCTGGGGGTACACCTGAGAAATTGCCGTTGTTACGGGCGTCCTAATAAGCAGTGGGTAGGTAATCTTTGCTGAAAACTGTGTTTGTGCACGTTATACCTCACTCGCCACCCTTACTCGTTCACTCGACTTTCAACACGCCAACAGTCCTTTGTTTAGAATGAATGTTTCTCTTACAGGTCCTATTAGCATATTGATGCTAACAGAGGATCAACGCACCCTAACTAATTTGTCCGATAGTAGCGCGCATGTGCTAAAGCACAATCATTTTGTAATGGTAACAACCTTGGACATTACCTCAGTTGTAAAGGCGCATATGCATCTGTGGTGGTTTGGAAAGCCTCACAGCATCCCCCAAACCACGTGTATCCAACCTTCCAACAGACAGCAAACATCTAACTGTCTAAAATGGATTTGTAAAACGAATCGTCGCTCCATTAGTCCTACCTCATAACCCCAAACTGTACGTTAATTCGGTCAAACAGATCGTGCTCGGCATCTGGGCCGACTAGATAGAATCCAATGCTCACACGCGTTTGTCTTACGCTTTTGGGTGTATATCTGCTATGGAATGTGTAGGCGAAATCAAGACCGGCTTCCGTTGCACCACTTGTAGTACCCGCGCATCGGCGTAACTTGGTTCTTATCACAGTGGGCAACAGATGTAGCTAGTCAGGATACAATCACATCATCCTGAAACAGTAACCAATGTAAACTTGTAACAAAATATATTCTCTCAGTCATAACCGTAATTTCTGTTGGAATCTGCTATCAAACATTATTATTGTTATGAAGAAGTCGAAACATAAGTAATTCATCTTGGTCGTTGGACCATTTCAGTAAGACTCAGAGTGTTCACATTCCTGTTGATTGGCCGGTAGAAAACAATACAATCTTATATGCAAAAAACGAAACAAAAACACTGGTACAATAGTAGGGCGTTGAAAAGTGAGATAAGAACCAATTGTCGATTAATTATCGCATCATTGTGTACATAATAACTACAAGGAGAGTAAGAATAACAGCAGCAATAATGCTTCATTGGAAGAAAACCGCTGGGTCAAGCAAGCCAGCTCTAATTAAATGTTGGCTGGGTCCCGAAGCAGGTTGTTCGTTAAAGACACTGTTACCTGGGCATGGTAACAAATTGCTACTCGTGGACTGTCCCATGCGTGGACAGTAGCGGATCGTGTGAGCCCGGTCACCTGTACCACCACAGATGGGGCAGGTGAACTGCCTGAGGACTGGGCAAGTGACACGTCCGAAGCGATCTTTGACCTAAGCGGGGTGACAGACGAGAACGGACGGCAAGTGTATCACACAGACAAAAGTGTCTTGGTTAGGATAGCAGATTAAGCAGTAATATCGTGTTGATGATCGGTGCACATCAATGAGATAATGTTTAAACAAAAATATGCAAATGGTTGTTAACATGGATGTCACTAGGTTGTCAGATATGCTAGACAGTAGTTTGTTTTCTATCAAGCTCCCTGGGATGCACTTTGCAACCACAAATCTGTTGCAATTTCGTCGACTTACACATGTGTGAATGAAGTTGCGGAGGTTGTTGATCGGGCAGTGTACTCATGCAAACACACAAAGGGCGACGGGAATACGAAGATAGCAGTAAATACTAGAAACAGCGAGATTGCAGCTGCGGTTACTAACTAAGGCTATCACATGCGTAGAACGATACTTCTGTAGGTGTATGGAACTGGGTAAGGAGACCGTGGATGCAACGCCATTCGACGTGCCGTACAAAAAGAAGGGAAAGAACCGCCTTCAAACGTTCAACTAGCGACACGTGCATTCAACTCGGCGCAACAGATGGCAAAATTAATGTATCAGTGAACAATGGAAACAAAATGTATGTTATCCATAGCCCTCCTCACAAGTGCACTAAACCACTGACGTAGAGTATGATGTGATAAAAATCCAGGAGGTCATCAGCAAACAAGATGTGGTTTACTTCCCGGACTGAAAGTCACACGTATTACACAACCTGTACAGAGTAACGAAAGGAAAGATAAGTCGGAATGCACTAGGCGATCTCAAAATGCTCCAATTATCATGAACCGATTTGCCCTTTTTCCAGCTAATTAGTTCACGGACTGTGGATAAAACTAATTGTCTGTTTTTTATTATCTTTCACAACGGTTGCGACATTCGTCTGAAAGAAGCTTCTTTCATCCGGTCACAAATTGGAAGCATGTTTCATCTACAGTGTTGAAGACCAAAGCAGTTTAACGAAACCGTTGAAGCCACGCGTCAACGAAAACCAATTTGGTCGAGTTGAGGAAACAATCGACCAATGACAAGCATGCCCCTTCTCTGGTGAAACGAAAGGTCCGATAGCAAGGGTCAACACTCAGCACATTGTAGTGCGCACAAAAAAACCACCTTGTGAATGACGGAACGATGGAAAAATTTTAAACCCCACAGTCGGAACGATTCGTTTTAACAATACGACAGTAAGGTTAGCAACATTTAGTAAACCACCCATGACATTACTCTGAATTCCAACACATGTGCCCACCGTTCGAAAAGTGTGTAGCGGGATACAAAATCCGGAGCCCAAACCACAGGGCTTACCAAATGAACAGGCCTCCTAACCGAGTCGGACAATCGAACGGTCTCTAAACCCAGACCAGACCGTTATGACCATAGCCAGACTGACTGGCACTGGGATGTATGCCTATTTCTGGCCGAGTCGCTCGGCTACACTGCATTAGTGTATTGGTTTCCGGGGCCCACGATCGATCACGCCTGGTTGTTGACACACATCTCTGTTAACATTCTAGTGTTCCAAAGGCAACGCTCGACTCGAACTCAACATGCATCGCTGAGTGCAAATGAACAAAGTAAAAATACAATGCTTGCCTAACAGATTGTACCGTTACGATAACTGTTCCCACTAAACGATTGATAATGAAATGCTGCATTCAAGAACGAAACAGATTCACAGATTACTTGAAGATTGGTCGAAAACTAACAATTTTTCCACAAAACATCAGACACGTCATCTTGTGGTGTTAGGTTCACCGTACCATTTGTGGACTGTGACGTGACGTTTTCTAGCCATGTTCTCGGAATGCTAAGCCACACACGACATTTATCAATTTTGTGGCATTGCCACTGAACCGTGTCGTTTGGCGTCGTGTCAACAGATCTTATTTGAGCATTATATCCGTGATGAAGGCAACTTTTTCCGTTATCGAGATCGGTGTGGACAGCTGGTTCAAGAATGCTGTCCAGGTTGAGATGCGTTGTTCTCCGAAAAGCTGCATTGTCCTGAAAAATGAGTTTTCCTTGATGAGAAGACCGTTTGGCTTGTACTGACCCAAAACGTTCGCATCATACGGGTTATGATTGGTTGATTATTATCTATGTTGTTATGTCGAAACCTGTGTGCCGATCGATGTTGGTCGAGTAAAGGACGTACCACACTTCTCACAAGTGTTGTGTTTGTTTCCAGTCTGACTTTCCCAGAAATATACAGACTAAGTGTGGATGCTTCTGATGGCGATTTAGAGTCATTACTTCTGGGCCCTGGGGGGTGACTAGTTCTATCTCTCTATGTGTTTGTCTGCCTGTTTATCTGTCTGACTCTGGTCATCTTGAGTTCTGTTGGGTCACACCTTTAACAGTTCAGTTTGCCGGACAGCAGCCGTGCTTAACCTGGTCTGCACGAATTTATCACCCTGGTACCAGATCACACCCCTGGAACTCATGTAAGAGAACGACGTGAGGGGAATTCGACAACTGAACTGAGTACTGAACTGATTCTTATTTATGGGGCCTGTTGTGAAAGTGTGAGGGAGATCGCTAACGTGTTTAATGTAAAGCATGTGTGGTACGCTAACGGTTACCCGTAAATCAGTTCAGTGACTGATGAAAATGTTTGTTGCAACGGGCATTGTTCATAACCTCCGAAGAAGTGATCGATCCGTCATGTCAACAGATGACTGTTCTGTTTTTGATGTTCTGCGACGTGTGAAAGCAGACCCCAAACAAACGGCGTCCGTCGACTCGCTCAGGAATGTAACAGTTCGAAGTCCGCTGTACACCGGATACTCGAAAGATACAAGTATCGGCCATACCGGGGGGCCTGACTACAGGAGCTTCGTTTGTCGGATGGGGACAAATGTAAGTCATTTTGCACGTGATATTTATCGAAGAGGTAAATATATTTGACAGTATTTACTGATGAAGCAATGTATTCATGCAGAAGTCCCATTTCTGACATCAATAACTCCCGTCTATTTTCCACAACCTGACGTCAACATAGCCCAAGCCTATGGTTTTGGCTGAGTGTGCTTGAATACGGATTATTGGGCAAATCTTTGTGGAGGAAACCGTTATAGGTGAAACCTCGTTTACAAACTAGAGCGATTCTTACCTTCAAATGCTGCAGCACAATGTTGTACAAACGCGTGGATAGCCCAGCCCCACATTGTGCAATTTTGATGAAGCATTCCCGCTGCGACGGATAGGTCGTGGTGAACTAAGGAAATGACCCCCGCGGTCGCCAGATATTACTCCTCGGGAATATTTTCTTCGGGACTACGTCGAACATGGGATCTACAGTTCACGTCCACAAACACTGGGGGAACTCAGATTGGCGATAATTTCGGAATGCAGTGCAATCTCCTAGACTAGTTTGCAGTGTGTACTCTCATCGGGTCTGAAGAGATTTCTTTTGTGCAAGCAAAATCACGGACAACATTATAAACACCTCTTGTGAATTTATGGTTCATATACTAATACCATATTCTATTCTTTGCGCAACGGTAATGTCCACTTGTCAGTAGAACAGCACCTCTCTAGCTGTAAATGGCAAATTCGTGTACTTGGTGTATTCTATCAGCCCTAATTGAATTACGGAATCTGATCAATCATTACTGTGGACTGCTCTCTCACCTATGTACCGTTTTGGGCAGTGTGTAGTGTGGAGTGAACCAATTGGTCAGTATTTATAAATCTGTTTTAACCAGACGTACTATTTAAATAGGCTGTTGAGAATGAAGAGGGAATATTTATTACACAGTACGTACAGATGTTCTCGTAAAATTCTGTGAACAGCACGGAAGGTTCTAGCTATCAGTATTCAATAATGTTTACAGGATGCGTATTGTTCAACCGTAAAGTACAAAAATGTTCTCAGTATCAATAGGTGTTTCATTAAAACGACATCTTATCCTCTTCAACGCGATCCACTAGTGTGATCTGGTTCCGGCGTGATATTTAGTTCAGCCCGAATTATGCATGGCAGTTGTCAAGACAATACGGGTTTCCAGAGAACAACGCATCTCAACCTGGACAGCATTCTTGAACCAGCTGTCCACACCGATCTCGATAACGGAAAAAGTTGCCTTCATCACGGATATAATAGTCAAATACGGTCTGTTGACACGACGCCAAACGACACGGTTCAGTGGCAATGCCACAAAATTGATAAATGTCGTGTGTGGCTTAGCATTCCGAGAACATGGCTAGAAAACGTCACGTCACAGTCCACAAATGGTACGGTGAACCTAACACCACAAGATGACGTGTCTGATGTTTTATGGAAAAATTGTTAGTTTTCGACCAATCTTCAAGTAATCTGTGAATCTGTTTCGTTCTTGAATGCAGCATTTCATTATCAATCGTTTAGTGGGAACAGTTATCGTAACGGTACAATCTGTTAGGCAAGCATTGTATTTTTACTTTGTTCATTTGCACTCAGCGATGCATGTTGAGTTCGAGTCGAGCGTTGCCTTTGGAACACTAGAATGTTAACAGAGATGTGTGTCAACAACCAGGCGTGATCGATCGTGGGCCCCGGAAACCAATACACTAATGCAGTGTAGCCGAGCGACTCGGCCAGAAATAGGCATACATCCCAGTGCCAGTCAGTCTGGCTATGGTCATAACGGTCTGGTCTGGGTTTAGAGACCGTTCGATTGTCCGACTCGGTTAGGAGGCCTGTTCATTTGGTAAGCCCTGTGGTTTGGGCTCCGGATTTTGTATCCCGCTACACACGTTTCGGGGCTGGTCGGTGCAAGCACGGACGTCTTAGCATTAGATAGTCTGGCGTGGTGACGACCCCACGTAACGTGTTCGGCTAAGTCTGTGTTACGAAAGTGGATTTCTATGTTAGCTGGGCGTGCACGCACTGCGTTCTACTTGGCGTCACGATTTGACTGCCTGAAGCGAACAGCCATTTCATCTTGACAGTTTGGAAACCCATGTGTCAGTTCGCTCTACCGCTCGCCAGACAAATTGGCTGTATCGCCGCCAAACGTGATGCATACAGGCAATCTAGGGTTTAGCAGTAGCAGCCATAACGCTAGAGTCAGTGCTGCTTAAGCTTAAGTTGGCTAGTTTCGTCTGGTGTTTTTTGGACTTATGTTTGTCGGCAGGTCGATGTAACAAAACCCCTTTTGCCTGTGCAAGCCGCCACGTCCCGTTGGCCGCTGAAGAGTGGCTGAGTTAACAAGCCAGAGAGACAGGGTTTGACGTGAAACTCTCGGCTGAATAGACGACGTTAGTGGAAAGAAAGCCGACCGGTTTGGCCATCGGTTGGCGAATGGCTTGATTCCTCGCCCGCGGCGCGTCACCGGATAGATTATGGCTTTGCCGGCTGACGGAACCCGTCTACAAACTGCTAAGAGCAAAACGTTCTCATAGCCAAACGTTTCAACTGCTTGAACTCGTTTGAGCCCGTTGTCGTCCATGGAAAACAGAGAGGCCGATGCTCACACTGACCTAATGTACTTTCCCATTATATCAAGGCCGTATGGATTAATATGAAAGCAAAACCATAGTTTTTAACGGTCAACAGTTGTGTTCAGGTCGCTTGTGACCTGTATTGAAGTACGGCTTTAATTTGATGATGCGTGTGTTTGTCCGCCCTTAATGAGATTCTTATGCTTCTAATATTAAATTACGTTGCAACTTTCGTTGTAACCAGGTCAGTTACAGTTTGACGCCGGGTCGCCTCAGCAGGTCAACTCCACTGACATGTTTGTTTCCAGTAATCTTATAACATCTCTATTCTCCACTAAGGTATCAAGATTACCGATGAGTAGTAGGGGATTTTATTTTCGGCATTAGGTTAAGATTAATTTGTGTGCTCTTGCTTCAATGAACAGAACGAGAAGAGCAATCAACAGTGAGTAATCTCGCGTTCTTACGGCGCAAAACTTCCGCAGTTTCATGGCGCTTTACTGGTGATGCCAGTTTTCACCAAACCTTATCACAATGTCGCGTTTAATTTTGTGAGACGTTTGAAATTTGGTTACGCTTCGGGTCAAACCAGACTCGGGGAGCAAAACGAAAGCAAAATGACGAGAACACGGACTGTAAATCGAATGAATTAATTTACAGGGAAAAGCCTCGTGGTTATCCATTGTTTCATTAGGAATGGGCTTATTATTACGTGAGGGTTTGTTTTGCAAACATTTCTTGTCATTTCAACATGCTGCGTACGTCTTAGAATATTTTAGATGGAAAATCCGGGCATCCCTTCTTCCAATTTACTTCGATCCACCATGAGAGACGAAGTTACAAAATATGGAAGGCTGAAGAAACCCTTATTTTACAAATGCAAAGGGTTACAAGGGCACCTGTCAGTTCTAGAATCAGTAGTCTTCTCTTCTTGTGATGTTGATCTCCAAGCACCCCATTATATATTCAGTTTGATCCACAGCAAGAAGATATTGCGTGCCGAAACATCAAACATACCCTGTCACAGAACATCGTTTTAACTGTATGCTACAGTTATCTTATCAACGCCACCCGCTTTTGTTGTGATCGAGGATAAAGGTTGGTCTTGTGTTCCTTCCGTTGCTAGTAGCTGTACACCTGAGCAAAGTGCTCATCAATGCTACATTCCTGTTCCCTTTTAGACGACAAGTGGTGTCAAGACGGCAGTTTCTGAAATTGCTCTGCTACACCGAATATTAGACGTAAAATCCTTACGTTTCACTATGTTTCGAGATAAATATCTTCACGAACCTCGTGTATCAACGAACCCGTGTATCAATCGCTGAATCGCTGAATCACTTCATGATGTGTTGGTAGCAAAAAGAATTTAGTCACTGAATAAACTGGCCCTTGTGATATTCAATGGATCCGTGTCAGAAATCCTCTATCTTAATGAGTATTCACATGACTGATCGTTCTAGTGAAAATACAATTTCTTCTTACCGAAAACGTCCCAAAATGACCAGTGTTTATCTTCACATAACCAGAGTTAATGTATGGAATGTCAGTGTCGATGACTGATCTATGAGTAACTAGGTCTCTGTGACTAACTTCAGTCGCAACATATCCAAACTGTATTAAAAATCGATCTATGCACCAGTGTCCGGTAAGTGAAAAAGCAATAAAACCACTTTCAGATTTTGCCTCCAGCTCCCTTAATTCCCACATTAGCGGAAGTAGAATACCTCGCTCTTACTAACCATAAGCTTCCTACAGAAAAATAAAGTTGGACTTCCGACGCAGTACGGTTTATATCCCAGTGAACTCCTTAAATGTTGTTTGCTACATGTGAGTACACTTCCAACCTTTTCCATCTGATGTACCGTTCGTTTGCAGACCTTGTAAAGCAATGGAAACTACCACCAACTTCTGACACCTTTTTCTCTGCAGTTGTAGTGAAATCGGACCGGAACGGCTTCTTGGTTGGAGAAACTCTAGCCAATCGGTGTTCGCGCACAAGCTGTTACAGACGGAATTATAGTCGAACTGCCGCCAACTAATCATAGACGGCGATTAGCTGCTGTTGGACCCGTTTCAAACAACCGAGCTGCTAGATGCAAGGGCGTGGAACAACACAGCAACAAACTGGCCAATCAAAACTTGAGGACACCTGCCGCTTAGTAGCAGTCGTAAATACTGTTGTTCCTCTATAGAAAAGGTGTTTTTCCCATAGATCGAGATGGCTTAATGCCGCCCACATTCCTGCTCTGATTTTTCTCGACTGGGCAACGCAGTAGGCGACAACAGTTTATCAAAATATCGGTGTGCTTATGGAAAAATAGCAGACAGTTTGTTCTGATGCTCCCCAGCTTTCGTATTCAGACTTATCCCATTGTATATCGATTTCATCTATGCGGTACTCGTTTAGATCACTTTAATGAGATACAGACTATCCACTATTTCGTGTCCTGAGCGCTTTCGCCTGGCAAACTCAAAATATTTACCAGAGTGTTCCTTTATAGGTTGAAGATTTCATGTGTTATCACAGGAGTGAAGAAGGTTTTGTGTTCGTGCGTTCCGGTTTCGGTTAGCAAAAATGTTTTGTTAGGAGGCTTATAAACATAAGTGAAGATTGGTGAACGAAAGTGAATAAAAGAAAACTTGAGTAAAACCACTGGAGTGTAATCACCTTAGCAACCAACATTGAGACGCATTGAAACAAGTTTTCTACAAAGATGCTCATCGGACTTGGCTAGAACGGTTGTTGTTAGGACACCTGTAATACAGATCGACTATCACGTATGTAATTACCGAGTAGTTTAAAAACCCTTCAACGAGTCAGCTGTGATCGCAGAGTTAGGCAGTGTGTTATAATCTATATAGACTATTAATGTTAAACAGTTCTGTTTACACAGTACCCTGTCTTCAGTTTAACACAGTTCTGAAGCAGAACTTTCACGGAAACTTCTGATAAGTCCGCTAAATTCGTCCACATAATAACGCTGAAGTTCATCTTTTTCGAAATGACTTGACTTTCACAAAAAAATTACAGACAAAAAACGTCCTCTCAACGATAATACGTTGCAGTCACAGATTGTTACGTTATCTTTTCCGCTCCTCTTTCCTAACCAAGTAATGCTCTGTTTTCGAAAGTCTGTAGTATTTTGTTCCAGGTTGTAAGCGGCTCCTCAACACTCTTTGAAGCTGTGGATATCAGAATCGCAATTGGCTTCATATTACTGATAACTCCATACATAGACAACCGGATTTGAGACCAATTAAGCGTGAAGCTTGGGGTAGGAGGCCAACATATTGTGAATCACAGGCAATTCGCTTGAATATATTTGAAACAGGCCGATAGTTCGTGAAGTGGAAACACTTTTGTAGGCGGTCGATTGCTATGGCTATTACTGTCGTTTCATTTCTAATTCAGAAGCATCTTCAGACTGTCATAATACGGGTTGGTGTTGACGAATCACACCACAGAAACAGGCAGCTTGTGAAACTGTTCAACGGGAATGATTCCTTCTGGTCAATTTTTCAGATTTCCTCCTCAAAAGACACATGGTAGTCACTTGTGACAAATTGTTAGTTGAACACAGCTGTCTATCCAATCTGACTTCACTGATCAGGTGACAAAACGCAGTGTTGAATGGCTTACATAAACTGCGGTTGTTGACCTAAATTAGTTGACAGACCAGACGCCAGAATCATACATACAATCCGAATTCATGGTCATGACAGTATCTATTTTGTATCCAGAAAATGTACCATTACACAAAACCTGTTAACTTCTGAAGACCTGTTTGTAATAAGCTGTTTGTTTTGACATACTATTGCCTCTTGGAGCAGGAATTCTCGTGGGTTAAAACATTCTGAGGCAATGATATAACCACAGTCGCATCGTCGCTTAACATAACGACATCAGTAGGTTTCATCTCCCAGTTTGGAACGTTCTAACAAAGTCGAACAGCTTAGAAGATCAATGACCTCAACATAAATTCTGTGCACATTTCATCTGGTATACCGTTGTTTTCCTTATAAATATACAACCCACAGTATGTCCGAGAGGGCAACATGTGATTTCGGCTGACGGCGTTGCACAGAGGCAAGCCTGGAAGGTCCAATAAATTGAAGCCTCCAGAGGGTAAAATCAGCAGAAAGACTTCTAACACAAGTTCACCAGGAGAAAGAAGAATATTTCCAAATTGTATAACATTAAATCTAATCTTCCAGAACCACATACAGTGACTTGAACGGTTGCAACTAATGGTTCATAAATAAATAACAATTCAACACCAGCAGAGTCAGAAACATTTGCCATTACTACTTTGATGACACTTGGGGAATTCGCGCTTCTAAAGACGAACAATTCACGCTCGTGCGTAAGTTGTATAACTACGGTCAAAAAATGCAAACACCAAACCCTTTGGAAAAAATCTGTAGGTCAGTGATCTAGACCGATGAGTCTAACAAGAGCGGAACCCGAGTCTGTGATTACCTTCATCCTGAAGTACATCGTACGTCCTCACATAGAAACCCGCCCGTATCCAAATAAACATGACCGTCATACGAAGCGTTCAGAGAAACTACTCACGGAATCATAAAGCGTAGAATGAAATCTTACCTGAAAAATTCGGCAAAAACGGGTCGACTCTCAATGTATTACAAAGCTTGTGGAAAAGCCGAATCTTACCTGGTGCAATACTCCACAAACCTGGTCATCCACTAGCAAACTTATTCTAACTATCCATGTACGAAAGATTGATAAATACTTCCACTGAACTTTGGTTGCAACCGGATGGGTTAATGTATAGACAGAACGTTTTCCAACTTATATCTTACCAACTCTGAAAGGTACCACTCAATCTTATGGTCACAACTGATCGGGTTGTGATGCATGGCGAGTAAATACAACTAGTCTTGCACCTCTCATGACCACCTCTTTAACGCACCTCTATGGAATATCCGATGCTTATGTCTATCAGTGTGTGTGTTTTCTTCCTTCGTATCGAGTGTTGCATCAGATATTGTTGTCGCAAGACGTTAACTAGTTGAAGGTGGCATATTGCGCGTTTACGTTTTCTTCATATTCAGTTCTATTCGAGGACATGTATTTCATGTTTATGAATCGTCCAACTACTCTCATCTTGTATGCATCTGATGAATTTTCAAGACTAGTCTGTCGAGTTCAAGTATAACACCCCTGATGGAACCAAAACCTGGAGTGTTGTTGACTACCTTCTTGGCATACCTAATGTGGACAGCCTGCAATATAGTGTCGTATTTCTTATATCTGGGCTTTCGAGTAAACTGTCACCATTAGACAGTAGCGGACGACAGTTCAACAAAATCAACAGACAATCTGTTTTCAGAAACCGTCGACTGACCGTTCTCATGAATTACCGTGATCAAAAACGTATCGTATCTCACTTCATAAACGAATTATCTTATTCAAACTGCATGAACGTGGGGGAAAAGGCCCGGCTTACTTTATGCGTTGTATATAACTCGTAGGGAGCATTGTTGTTTCGGCAAAACACACAAAGTTCCACGTACGTTTCCGATAAACGTTGACACCAAGAAGCAAGTTGGCCTAGAAAGTCGGCCAATGAAAACAGCTGTGCAGGACTCAAGTGATCACGGTTGTGAACATGTCGTATGATTCTGAAAATACGAGAGACAGTGGGCGATTATGCGTTTGGAAAAATCATACGGGAGAAGCACTAAAATTAAACCAATAATAAGCTTACAAATCAACAAATCCTGCGCGTTGATCAATTCACATGAATCGTGTCTCAATGCATCAGGAAAGTGACTAACATTCAGAGATTGTTATCTGCTGTTATCCCGTCGTAAAGAGTCTAACGGGTAGTAGTTTGCACAATTGATTATGTTCCTAGCTCAACTGAATGAAAATAAAATCAAAGCGCACTAAGGGCACGATAATTCAGCAGTGAGCTTTTGCGTCTGAAGAACCGCCGCCCAATGAAAAACTTATCAAATGAAACAAAATAATGAAATTAGCTCGTGTAAAGACGGTTGATTTTGAAAGTTGCGTTTATTCGTCGCGCATGATCAGTCTTATGATAGACAAAATAACTGAGCATAAGGGCAAAAGTTGCTAACGGATCGGTTCACTGATAGCCTGGAACTGTGGTTCAAAGGTCAAGGTCATATGAACCGATGCCGTAAGTAGTAACTAGAACGGTCGTAGAGAGTGGATAGTTTAACACGAATATGAAGCAACTGCAAAACATGATGAAACAACTCATTAACGAGTTCATGGCATTAAAAACAAGAAAGCGTAACCAGAACAAATGCAGTGTTTTGACTGAGTGGGATTAGTACTGGATAGACAAGTGTCACTGTAAAAAAAGTGTCGATTAGTAGAACGAGATCGTTAATGCCTAATTCGCATGTTCCCATTCAACTCATGCTTCCGTGCTTATGGACCAGAATTCCAGTCCACAACGCAAGGAGGTTTCCACCTAAATGTCATGTGTGCTGCTGTTTGGTTCTGTGCATTTGGTTGACGCTAACTGTCATTTATTTCCGCCTGTAGTTTCTCGCCCGTTGGTCCAACCTCACTAAATGGTGACTCACTCGATCTCTCGTGTTGTTCGTGATTCATCCGTTTTGGGTTTTGATCAAGTTTTACCGCCCCCCTGAGATATTCCACTGAATATTGGAATAGTCGCCTGTTTGATAACGTAACTCACTATGATCAGTGTTTTACCACTGTTAATATAGTTTGAACCAAACCAGTACCAAATTCAGTATCATAAGATGGTGTTCAAAGATTGGTCAGTGAACGAAAGGAAAATAAAACGAATAATCATATGTGAACGCTCAACCACTTTCGCTTGTGAGTAATGATCAAGCTGCCCGATCGTCTCGAAATGGAGACACAATTACTGTCTGTTAACTCCAATCGATAACCCCGCGATTAGGACTTCCTAGACAGATCAATGGCTCGGTGGTAAACACGGTTGCCTCATAAACAGCGTGGCCGGTTCTAGTCAAGGCAATGACGAGGATATGCACTATTGACGAGCTCTAATGAGAGCGAAACTCGAGTCTAGTGCTTCTTTTCGTAAAGGGCCGACTGGAAAGTCTATGGGCATGCGACAGCTGCAATCACTTGTGAGTGACGTTCAACTTGAAATAAACCAAATCCCCGACTACTCATCAGCAAAATGAATAATACCCAATAGTCACAGGAAAAGCTGGTGAATCAACTGAACATAATTTATGTATTTACTTCGGAAATCCACCAGATCGCTGATGGACCTTGGAGGAAGTAAAACAAAATTAACGCCGTTGTTCTGCACAGCCAGTCTCAAAACGTTCCAGTTAATCGGTCTAATTTTATATGCAAAATGTATGGTTACCACCTGCGTGATCGGTCAACTTGGTAACAATTGCTAACAGATAAACTCACATGTCTTGAAATGTCGACAAATCTTCAAATATCGAATATGGCAGTAACAGCAGCAATTGGCCGATCCTCGTGTATTAGTAGGTAACCAACTAATTAACTGATGGGTAACTAACTACTTTGGGTTGTTAATGGTGTATTGAATCATCTCGAAAGTTCCAGCGCTGTTTAGCAATCAGATTTAGGTAAATTCGTGACTCAAAAAGCACCATTATGCTCAACATCCCCTCGTCAACCTGATAAATGTAGTTACGAAGCTCATCTGACATGCCGTAGTTCTAGATGCTGAATCTCATCGCAGCCAATGTTCAAGAAGCGTTCCTTTTTAGATACACAGTTTGTGAGGGAACCCGTAAACATAAGGATTGAAGCGGTATTGCCACACTAGGCCAGGAGTTTTTGAAACGTATCTTGTCCACCGCTGTAGTGTAAAAAGCTTGGACATTTGTCAGTCAGCACTGGTTGTTGCCTTGGCTGCTTCTGGTGAACAGCTTACAAATCATTACAGTACAATTCTGTTGTGATTGTTGCGACAGGCTTCAGGAAGCTATCATGACATTTCTTAAAGAGACCACCAAATCGTTATCATATTGTTCGACTGACTATCTCATGTACGTAGCGTTCAGCTTCATCATGACACCATGCAAACTTTTTCTACTATCAGAAAAAAAATGTTTCATCACAAGTGACAGCTCTTGACAGAACAGATTCACGCTTATTGTGTAACACCACTGAGGCGTGTACTTCCAAACGCACCTTCATCTGATGCTATACCCATTGGTCTAGCTTTATGATTCTGTACGGTATTCAAGTTACTTCACATAGTGTAGGGTAAAACGCTAAGCTTTTCCTCTGCGAACAGCCTTTACCAGTTTTTTGAGCTAGTCTCGATGAGGGACATTTCTGACATGTTTATTTCATCAAACTAAAGTTGAAACTCTTACAACAGCTGCAGGTTCATTTAATGCACGTCCACAGAAAGTTTCTCACGCATTTCTAACTTGCACCTTAACTTCATGTTTGAATTAAGAAAAGCGACAGAAGTCTGTGATCAAATTTTTCAACGTAATATTGTAGGACGGAACCATGTTCTGGTCTTTGCTTTTCATATAAACTAAAAGAAACGGGAAATCGTTACGGTCATAATAATGTATAACACACTCAACTCAAATACATATGAACAGTAACAACACACAGACTTCAGAATCAGCCACCAAGGTAAGCTCACTAAACATTCAGGACGACCTTACATAAATGGCTTCACAAGACAAAAAGAAATCAATATTGAAAATACTTTGCGCATTCAAAAACGCACAACGGTCTGAAAAATTCGTGTAGGCTATTTCGTAAGTTTTCAGATTTTACAGTTTTCTGTCCCTATGGCAATAAATGGTGAGACTGTGGATGTCCACTGATACAACCAGCAACCGAGTGTACAGTTCAGACCCAACAGCTGCATCGGTCTCTGATTGAAATTTTATCAGAGAGTGTATTGTATAACCTACATAATTTAAGTACCGACGCATGCACTGATGTTCTCTTTTGAAATTGGATTCATTATAAAGCAACGACATCAAAGTTAGTGCACCGGAGTAGATATTGCAGCTTTACTCGCCACTATATAAAAAATCTACTTCATCTTCAACGTTATAAGCTACATTCTCCAAGACAGCAATGTTTCACCCATTACTAATGGGAATGGCATCCAACCATTCCAACGTACGGTTAAATTCTCAAGGTGATGTGAGTTCTCGTGGGCATTCGTCTTCTTTGGTGGTGGCATGTGGTTGCACTAGAGATCTTGCTTTCACGTTCGTCTACACCCTAA